>UESW01005023.1:349582-512006 GCA_900491605.1 Calamus simplicifolius
TATATATATATATATATATATATATATGTGTGTGTGTGTGTGTGTGTGTGTGTGTGTGTGTGTGTGTGTGTATGTATGTATATACACATACATACATACATATATATATATATATATATATTATATATATATATATATATATATATCAACTCATAAAGATATATTTTATTAAAAAATGTTAATAAAACTTAGTATTTCTTACAACAGTATGCTTCAAAATTATAATTTCTTTTTTAAATGAAGAAAAAGAAAACTACTATTTGTTTTATGATGCGATTTTTGGGATATACCTAAAGACTATTTCTTTAACTCGCGTCTATTTCAACACAATATAGGTCATTGTCATGAAAATGATGTAAAACAAAATAAAACTACATCATAATAGCCATTATTTCAAGAATTGTTTTAACTTATAAATATTACAAATAAATATTTTATTTATTAAAAAGTTGAGCAAATAGTATCATTATTTTTTGATGCCATCCATTTTGATAAAATCCATCATGTATTAGCATGATATTTGATAATACCATTATATCGTTATATCGTAGGCTATTAATTATCCCTCCAAACTTACATAATAAATTATAGAGATGTAATTTAATTTTCTCATATATATATATATATATATATAATAAAAGCATATATTATTTTCAAACTCCATGGCTCTTATTACTTGAGAGAATAGTAAAGAAAAAAAAAAGAAAAGAAAAATCTGCAAGTGAGTTTAATCTTACTTTTGAATCTTTCACATTCCTACCTCCAAATGTTATCTATATGTATTGCCAAATTCTATTAGAGAAATGTTAATAAAAAGGAGGGGGGGAGAGGGGGAGAGGGAAAAAAAAAGGGAGGGAGAAGTGGAAGGATAAGGCACTCTCTTTTCCTAAAAAAGTTATTGAATTTAAGATAAAAAATTATAATAATAACAAATATAATTAAGATGAATTCATGATTGTATGCTAACAGTGACAAACTCTTAGGTGAGTTTGATACCCTGGTAAGTTTAGTTGGAGTATCAAATTAAATAATGTAATATTTGTGACAAGCAAAGCCATAATGAAGGACTGCAACAAGAAGTTCGTAGAGCCTAGAAGGTAAAGGCTTCTAAGAATTAAGATAAGAGGGATGAAGAAATGTCGATGGATATGGCCCTCATTATATTTTAAAAATCATTAATTTCCCCCAACAATCCCTACTATTTTACAAAGAGGTTTTACTATTTGACTAATTTTATTTAAATGGAGAAAGCAATTTACATAAAAAAGATAAAATTGAAATATAAAAATTTCAATCAAAATTACCTCATATATAGAAATGTGATTTATTGATGAATTATTTATGATTAATTAATAAATATTTACGAATTTATAGATTTATGGTGTTATTTTTGTTGCTAGCCATTGCTTATTGTTCAAAACTATGATGATAGTTGAAAGGAAATTAGAAATTTTTAATACTACCTTTCCCAAAAGAGAAGTCAATAAGCCATCATATGTTTGTTAGAAAATCAAGTTGTTGATAGGAAATAAAAACGTGACATAAATTAAATATCTATCCTTATCTTTATTATGATTGAATTGATATATCTAAGCTGTAATCAACGGATTTACTATCGAAACTATTGTTTATGGTTGGAAGGCATATTTATTGGCATATTTCATCTGAGTGGCAATAATATAAAATCTTTTGCAGGAGAAGGAACCTAATTAATTAGTATTCAATCTGAGCAATGCAAACTAGTAAAACATGAATGGCTAGATCTGGCCCATCCTGTGTTAGGACTTCTAGGTTTTATCAAAAAATGGTGCCAATTTATGGGCCATAAATCTAAGAAAACTTTATAACTAACCATTAAAAACAATCAATAAGCAAAGATTTATAGTCTGAATGCACAATGTGAAATATTCTTGCATTTGTATGACACAAAACAATGATGGTTTATGCTTGACACTTGGCCCTGTGTGTACTGGGGCTAGATGATAATCATTGAGAAATTTTGTAATGCCAGGTATCAATTTCACTTGATAGCTAAACTTGGCTAAACGGAAACGATAATTAGCTTTTTTCAACTCACATTCATAGCAGTGAGTGGAATCATGTAGTCGAACCCTGTGATTCAATAATTTAAAAAATTACCAAAAAATTATGTTGACACATTGTTGCATATATATAAATACAAAAAAAAAAAAAAATCATGGATCTACCATGCTTTCATCAAAAAAGGGGAAATAGATTTAATATATTCACGAATATATACACCTGTCGCAAGTTTACATCACCTACTTTAAAAAAAATTTCACCACTTAGAAGGAAAAATTTCATGATATCGTTTTACTCAAAAACTCTCTATATGGATTCTTATTATGCTATAATGTAATGTTTTAGGAAGAAAGTGCAATAAACTTAAGGAGTAGTCATTCTTTTTAAGGTCTAGTGATAAGCTAAACTATGAATTAAAAGTGAAATGGCCAGGCTTTTAGCATAGGATTTACGAGCATTAAAGGCAAGAAGAAAGACAATGTGTAACATCCCAAATCCATTTACTAGTCTAATTAACTACATTATTATGGTCCAAAACTCTAGTAAAAATTAATGGATAGTAAGTAGACTCGAGTTATAAGCACATTATACATTTATTTTCCATCCAATGTGAGACTAAATTTGAAGTATTACGATCTTTTTCCTTTATAATGAGATCGTTATTACTGCAAAGATAGTTTCATTTATGGTAGGATTTTACCACCGTCTTGGTTAAACTTGAGTTACAAACGCATAATAAATTTTTTTTTGATTAAACTACAGTATTAATCCTTGAATTTAGGGGGTTATATTACTTTAACCTCTTAGCTTTAAAAAGTTATAAAAATGATTCTGAACTTTTCTTTTTGTTTTACTTTAATTTCTACCATTAAATAGGGGAGACGCTGTTTGATTTTATCTCATGTGGCAGTACATGTGGATGGTAAAATTAAATTTAAAACCCATTATCAATCCATTAACTTAATATCCAATAATCCTTAAAAAAAATCAACCACCTTCCCCCTACCTACACACACGTGGCATCCAGCGGCTCCACCTCCCACACAAGTGGCATCCCATCTCCTTCTGCGGCCCTCTCCATCCTTCACCTGCTCATGGGGGGGGGGGGGGGGGCTCCTCCGTCCCTCACTCGTGGCCGGGACGAAGGAAAGGGGGAGGGAGGCGAATGCTAGGGGAAGGGAGGAGAACGCGGGTGAGGGGCCGAGGAAGGGGGGAGGGAGGAGGTTGTGGTCAGAAGGAGGGGTGGACGGAGGGGGCCATGGTGGAAGATGGGAGGAGGGAGGAGGTTAGTTTTTTTTTGGATTATTGGATATTGGGTTAACAGATTAACGGATTGATCATGGGTTTTATATTTGATTTTACCACTTGGATGCTATGTGTACTGCCACATGCGATAAAATCAAATGACATCTCCCTTGTTTAATGGTAGGGATCAAAGTGAAAAAAAAAAAAGTTAAGGATCATTTTTGTAACTTTTTGACGTTCAGGAATCAAAGTGATATAGCTTCCTAAGTTTGAGAGTCAATATTGTAGTTTAGCCTTTTTTTTCCACTCAATGTGGAACTACATTTGTGATATCACACAATGTCCTTACAATTTGGTGCATCTTGTGGGTTGGCTCTGTGAGAAAAAAAAATCCAATGTGAGACTAAATTTGAGATATTACACAATATTCTTACAATTTGGTGGATATTGTGGGTTGGCTCTATGAGGGGAAAAAATAGAGCTGTTGAGTTCAATCATTTTGAGCTGCCTTGATCAAATGGTCAAACTAGAGCAGGACCAATTCAACATACTGGTGGCCTTGTATTTGAGCGCTTTGCTGCCATCTTCATGCCGCAAAGGTTGAACTTAAGTTATAAGCAAATAATATATTTTTTTTTCATTTAATATGTGACTAAATTTAGGATATTATATAATGCCCTTACAATTTGATGCCTGCTGTGGATTGGCTTTGTGAGGGAAAAAAAACATTCAATGTGGGGTTAAATTTGATGTATTACATAATATTCTTACAGTTTGGTGTATGTTGTGCATTCGCTCTTTGGGAAGGAAAAAAATTATTGAGCTCAATCATTTTGACTTACCTTGATAGGATGGTCAAAGTAGAGCTGGATTAGTTCAGCATGCTGAAAGCCTTGTATTTGAGCACTCTATTACTATCTTAATGCTGCAAAGGTTGAACTTGAGTTATAAGCATAAAATATATTTTTTTATCTGATGTGAAATTAAATTTAGGATATCATATAATATTTTTATAATTTAATGCATGTTATGGGTTGGCTCGGTAAGGAAAAAAATTGTTGAGCTCAATCATTTTAACTTACCATAACCAGATGGTGTGCAAGAAGCTACAATCGCACAAGTTCCACATGCTGGTGGCCTTGTGGTTAGCAGTTATGTTGATTATTTATCAAGATAGAAAAAAAATCTAAAAAGACCTTGCTCCCAGTAATCATTTTTTGTTGAGTGTCTGCACCGTTGTTTCACAAGCCTATCTTTTAATCACAACCACAAGATAAGTTGATGCAATATATATATATATATATATATATATATAACGAGGACAAAAAAAAGAATCAATGAGATTGTATGATGATAAAAAACAAACAACAAGCTGTCCATCAAAATGACGATACTCAACGAGCCATACATCTTAAGGAACTCTCATCCAAGAAGGGATCCAGTTTTGATCGTTTATATATTCATGAGAAAAGTCTTTGTGCACTGGCTTTTGATACATAAAGCGCGCATCAAGCGTATAGATTGATCATGCGTTCGTGCCAATGTGCATGCGATGCACGCCATAATTCATTGGGCCGCAGCATACGCAATGGCACAAGCGCGCAGCCAATCCGTGTGCTCAGTGCGTGCTTTGTGCATCATAGCCCGGTGCACAAAGTCTTTTCCATATTCATGTTCCAAATCTTTATTCTTTAGCACTCCCTCTGGAGATCCACAAATCCGCATGATTTCTGTGTCTTTCTTCTCTTCTAGGCGATCAACTCGCAACCAGAGCTGGAGATTTTCGGTGATGAAGAATGTGGGTGGATCCTTCTATCCAGCGAAGCTTTTCTTTGGATGGAGGGCGGGGGGAACCCCACCAGGTAAGTGCTTCACCAAACCTTTCAGCTGAATAATTTCCTTGACGGAAAATTCCAAGATTTTATAGCAATTGTGATGGTCTGGTTCAATTTCAGGGCTCTTTCTCCCCATTATATCCTTTGTTTATGTTCTTGCATGGTAGAGTAGATCGTGTGATTGAGATGGCATGATAGCTGTGTGAATTCTTGATTGCATGAGTGTTTGGTAAGTGGCACTTATTTTCTTGATAAATCATCTCGTCATTGATAAATGATGACAATATTTTCTTGGATTGCATGGTTTCTTGATGCTTTGAACTATTTTACTATACAGGGTCATATTTCAAAGCATGGCATAGAAAGCAAAAGGCATTAATTGATATATTTGGTGAATGGGAACCATCATATGCTAAGCTACCTAAATACATACTTGCACTATACCCTATAACAGTAGTTTGTTAGGATTTCTACCGTGAAGCCACTTTTTTTATGCCTTAAATTATGTATTCAAAGCATTTCATCCATCATTTGAAGGGTCTCAGTATTGTTGCCCCAGTAATTTCTATTGATGGAACACATATTTATGGAAAGTACAAGGGAAAGATGCTCATTGCAACAAGAACTGATGCTGATAATAGGATATTTTCATTGGCTTGTGCAATTGTGGATGAAGAGTGTACTACTAGCTGGAGATGTTTTTGTTGAGACTTAGAAGGCATGTTGTGAAAGACAAAAATAGCATTTGTCTTATTTTTTACCGACATTCAAGTATAATAAGTGCCATAGCTGATAATGAAATTAGATAGGTTTTACCAAGAGCTTATCATCGATATTGTTTGAGATATGTCTTCAGTAATTTTAACTCAAGATTCTCAAATGTTAAGCTAAAAAGAGCAGTTTGAAAAGCAAGGAGTGAACATCAGCTTCAAAAGCTTAACTTTTTAATGGAAAGGATTAAAAGAGTAAATGTAGAAGCTTGGATTTGGCTATTGGAGTTAGAGCCGGAGAAGTGGATATTGGCACATGATAGGGGCTTCTTCTATGGTATTTTGATAACAATTAATCTCTTAAATATATTTAATAGTGTGCTGAGGGAAGCTAGAAATGTGCTAATTACGGCCTGTATTCAGATGACATTTTATCATCTAGTTAGGTATTTCAATATGAGACGCATGGAAGCCATCAAGTATATGTAGGAGAACCAAAATAATTTCTTCACTCCTCATGTTTCAATTAGAGGTGGGCATTGGGCCCGGCACAAACTGGGTCGTGCTAGGCACGGTCTGCTTGCTACAGTAATAAGACGTGCTAGGCACGGGCCATAAAAGGGGGCTGGGCTGGGTTAAAAATTTCTGACCCATGGACCAAGCCTAGCCATAAGGGCCTGGGCTAGCACGATTCATGGGCCAGGCATGGCAGGGTCGCAGGCCAGCTCAGCACGGTCCACAAGGGACTAGGCCAAGCCAATCATGGCCCATCCCCCTTAAAATAAATGAGAATAAATTTTTTATTTATAAAAAATTTTTTTAATAAATTTAAAAAATATTGAGAACTAAGGATTTATTAATATAAAGCCAACTTAATGGTGGAGGGTTTGGCATAGAACCCTGCCAGTTTATTAATTTAAATCAAAATGGTACATGAAGGGAGGAGGGCTAGGCCTGACCTCCATAATATAATAAGAAAGGAAAAAAAAATAGAGACGACTCACTTTAACAATGAAAAAAATAAAAATGTACAATTATAAAAAATTAAAAATAAATGATCAAAATCTTACTAATTATCGATAGTGTTTGTATCATCGTCATCATTAGAGAATGTTGTATCATGTCCACCTTTATCTTGAAGTCTCGCCTCAGTATCCAATCAATCTTTGAAGCAGAGAAGTATCTCAACCGTATTGCCAGTCATCCTACTTTTCTTTTTGTCAAGAATATGCCAAACTACACTAAAAGTAGATTCCGATGCTACTGTGGATATCAGCACAGCTAAAATATCGCGTGCAATGGCAAACATAATAGGATATTAATTTTTAATACTCTTCCACTAAGCTAATACATCTATACTCTCTATTTATGCAGACTGAAGATTATTTCATAAATAAAATTCTAGTTCACTACTTAAAAATAAAGAAGATGAAGATAAACTTGAAGCATGTGTATGTTTTCTCTGTGCAATGAATGAAAAAATAAATGACGAACGAGAACTACTAGAAGAAGAAATAAAGCTTTGTGCGGGTAATCTAGATCCATGAATTTTTTCATCATATAAAGCATAAATAACATAAAGAAGTTGTGTTACCTTAATTTTAGCAGGTTCAAGATCTTGAATCATATTTTCACAATATGCATCAAGTAAAATTAGTACGCCACTTAATTTAACTCTTGGATTAAATACAGCAGCTAAGTTATGCATAGGACATATCTTATCCCAATACTCATTCCATTTAGATTCCATTTGTTTAATAATCGGCACTAAAACATTATCATATATATGTTCTGCAAATTTTTAATTAATCATATATGCTTGTTGTAAAAATAAACATAAAGTTGGATAATAAATACTAGAAAGAACATTAGTAGCATTATAAAAATTAACCAAAAAAATCTTTCAAAATTTTACCTTTATTCCAATCAATTTCAGTCAATGTAAAGCATAATCCATGATCATTAATATATGCACTTAATAAATTTTTATATGGGTATGCATCATGTATCATGCTATATGTTGAATTCCAATGAGTAATTACATCAAGTTTAAATTTTTTAAAACGTTTACCATGATCTATACATAGTTGCTTAAATTCTTGAAGTCTTGATCTTGAAGCATGAATAAAAGAAACTGCATTTTAATTTTTGAAATAACACCTTGAATCATGCCGATGCCAGCTTGAACAAAAAGATTTAAGATATGACATGCACATCTAATATGCAACAAATTTTCATTTAACATGGGATGCAATGAGTCCTTCAATAATGCAACAGCAGAATTATTATTAGATGCATTATCAAAATAATAGATATGATTTTATCATTAATATTATATGAACATGTAGTTTGATAAATGGCATTTGAAATTTGTTGCCCAGAATGTAGAAAATCAAAAGCATGAAAAGTAAGAATACGTTTACTTAATTGCCAATCATTATCAATATAATGAGCAGTAATAGCAATAAATAATTACTATCTACAGATGCTGACCAAATATCAGAAGTTAATGAAACTTTTGCATTTAAAATAGAGAATGTTTCAATTAAACTTTGTCTCATTGCTAAAAAGTTAGTCATAGCTACTCTTCTAAATGTATGCCTACTAGTTCTTTTGTAAGCATGTTATAGAGCTAATTGAACATATTCTTCAAAATTAAAAGATTTACATAAACTAAAAGGTAATTTATCCTTAACTATCCATTTTACAAGTGATTTTCTTTGATTTTCATGATTATATGCAAAATTACCTACAAGTGATCCCTCTTGTATATTAAGGATAGTTTGAAGAAATAATCATGCATCCTATGTCTCTCTTGATGTCTTTTTAAATGGCATGTTTCTCCACTACTAATACAACTATAAAGTTTGGCACATTTTTTGAATTTTGCTCTACAGACTCCAACCATAATTCTATAAAATTCATTCCATACATCACTAGTCCTCTTACGAGACAAGGTTTGACCTTCACTTAGTTCATTGGTTCTAGAGGAATTAGGAACTTGGGGATTAGTTTCTTCTCCCTCAAAAATAAAGGAATGCCAAAATGACTTTCATCATAAGATGTCATATCTAAATTGATGAATGCAAAAAATAAAAAGTAACCACAAGAAGGAATTGAGTAAAGGACTAGAAGTAGATCCGAGATTTATGAGCTTTCTCTTATGCTCTCAACAAGAAGTGACCTTCTCTTTCTCTTGTACTTCTAACTTCTCAACAAGAACCTTCTCTTGTATAGCACTTGAACACTTGCTAAATGCAAACTAAAAATTAAATTGCTAGAAGCCTAGAGCACTTGCTAAATATTGCTATAAGAGAGAAATAGCAGTAGTAGAGAAGGAGAGAAGAGTTGGTTTGGTATGGTGAGAATGAGAGAGGAAAGGGGTATTTATAAGACTCTTAAAAAATTATTTTCCTAAAATACCCTCAAATTAGCCATTTTACAACTGTTGGAAAGGTCAAAATAGTAAAAAGCCAAAAATAGCCATTTCCAGCCGTTATGGGCCAAACAGGCCATGTCTGGCATGACCCATCACCCCATGGGCCGTGCCTGGCACGGCCCGCAACCTTACGGGCCTAGGGTCATGCCGAGCTTGGATTCAGATTAAGCGGGCTGTGCTGGCAGGGCCAGACATGACCCATTTAGTCTATGGCCCAGTAAGGCTCGGCACGGCCCAATGCTCAAGTCTAGTTTTAATTAAGCTAGTTGAAGGTAAGGTCAAAGCTAATGAGTACAGAGTAACCAGATATAACATGCAAAGAACCACTTATGAAATTGTGACAAGGAGGTACAGTGAAACTCTCAGGGATGGAGGCAACTTTTAGAATGTATCGCTCAGTAACCGAAATTGTTCATATGGAAAGTGAACAATATATAAATATCCATGCATACATGTCTTAGCAGTATGCCAGAAAATTGGCATGGACTCGATGCCTTTTGTTGATGAAGTATACAGTATTGGCTCCTACATTAATGCCTGGGATGGAGAGTTCAACCTGTTACCCCACGAAGACTACTGGATGGAAACAACATTCACATGCATTTCTGATCAGGATCATCTCAGATCGAAGAAAAAAGGAAATCCAAAGTCAACCCAGATCTCTGATGAAATGGATGAAGTTCAGCCTAAAAGTAGAAGTCGATATATTATTTGTAGGCAAACGGATCATTCTAGACGTTGTTGTCTTAATGTAAATGCTGGACTTTTAGGATCATAAATTAATGTACTCTTAAGTTACTGTATGTATGATGAATGAAACTAGTTTTTTAAGTATTGTGCTTTCTTTACTGTTACATTGTTCAAATTTGGATGACTTGTGTTCCATGTTGTCATTTTGCATCAACCACATATATTATACTATGTTTGCATGTTGACCTGCACCACGTGCTGCTAAGTTACTTGTCATCCTCTAAACAGTGCAGCATGTTCCTCTTTTCAGGATAAAATCATCTTACTTTCTATAATTTTGGGCTTCAAAATTATGAACTAATCTCTGTTTACCAAAAAAATTGCAGTTATTACTACTCTAATGAATTTTGTGAAGATGTTTACCAAAAATATTGCAGTTATTACCAAAAACACAAAAATCTTGCTGAATTTTGGTTGTCTCAATGCTGGGATTTCCCATTGTAGCATATAAATTTAATTTCTTATCTTTTTTCTCTTTTATCTCTTCATTTTGGTTCATATCAGAGTTTGATACATAACTAATCATCTGTCTGCTTTTTGCATCCAGTAATTTTTTATGCTTTCTGGCATGAATCCATGTAGTTTGCTTAAGTATGGATAGTAATGACATGCTCAAATGATTATTGAGTCCTATGGTTGGTTGAATATTTGTATTCACAAGTCTGAACTAATGGTGATGCACAGATAACATTATGTGATTTGTTTGCATTTATCTGGAACAAAAATTCATGAACTGAGACTTAATTCATTTTGTTGTCATCTTTAACAGTTAAGGGAGAAAATAAAAGCAGGTAGACAAAATAGAGAAGCCAATGGTTGGAATTATGAAAAGAAGTTTGAGTAGAATTAAATCTTAAAGCCCTGTTCTTCAAAACTTTGTACGCATTGATGTAACTAGCAGGCTTTGGCTATTTGGCGCCAATTCAGATCATCATCTATTGCTGGGACATATTAAAGACAGTCTTGAAATAGCACCCGTCACAAGTTTTGATATTGTAATGGTGTCAGAGATGTTTCTGTTTGCAGCCTTTAAGCAAAGCCATCTGGGTTTATTTCCTGGGTTTTTATGCCAATCTTTTGTTTATGTTTTTGTTCTTGTTTGCTCATGTTGGTAAGCTAGCTTTTCTGGTTTTAATCAGACACCTACTGTATTGAAATAATTATTAAGCTTATGACAGTGGTTTGTTTAAATGCATGTAATTCGTGCTAAGTTAATAAAGCTGTAGAACTAACAAAACTATTTAACTGTTTTTAAGTGAGATATCAATCCAATTGCAATGAGAGAATTCACCATAAACTCTACTCATTTAACCGTTATAGGTCTAACATTGATGCCTCCAGTGGATCCAAAAACATCAAATGTTATAAGCATATGGCCAAAAGCTCAAACACATAATCCCACAGCATCAAGCTCACTCAGGCTGCCACCATTCGGTACCTTCGAGGCCCATGGTCCAAGAACCTCCCAGAAGGGCACTCGTATGCAAAGTGACCCCTTCCACCACAGTTGTAATAGATGATACTCTTTCGAAACTCTACCGAAACCCTTTTGAAAGCCGTTTGGAAAATCTTCTACACTTATAAATTGTGTTCTTATGCAGTGAGCGAGGTGTTTAGTGTATTGCTTGAGGGGACACATGGGTTGGAGGGTGTCTTTTAGAGGTGTTTAGAAAGACTTGGTAACATTATCCTAGAAGAAAATGAGAAGTCTGTGGACTCTTTCAGCTTTATTCTATGCACAATAGGCTAAATTTTAAAGAATCAGCCTCCCTTACATTGATAAATTCCACTATATGTTTCCATTTCTGGAATACAAACAATCATTTTAAGATATCCAGGCCACATAAATTTGAACTCATAAAGTTAGGTTGATTTAGTTAATTTTGTATCTAAGAGTGCATTTAGGTCCAGTGGCAGAAGCATAATAAAGATTTTAATCAATTGTTTATTTCTTTTCATTTGTATGATGAGCCAATATCACTTGACGGGCATCCAAATCACTGGGAGCATTTCCAATTCAGTTCTGAAACAGGAACTTTACAAAAGGAATTAAAGTAATTAAAGCCTTAGTTTACTCTTCTGAAACTCTGCCGAAACTGTACCAAAACCCTTCTAAAAGTTGTTTGTCATAGTTTTTTCCCTCTCAAATTATTATTTCTATTTTCAAGTTCATATTATACTTGTTGATTTTATTAATGTAGTGAGGTGTCATCACGAAGTACCTAGGGCAATTAGCCAGGTAAATGACTGTATAAGGATGTACACTAGGCTAAGCAGAGAGAATGAGAAAATTAACAACTGAAATTCAGAGATTAGTCATAATTCCTGTGCCAATTGCGCAAGCACAACCTAGAGCTAGGATTATAGTTTCACAAGCCAGAAAGCACTTGGCTTGCAAATTTTTTCTTCCTTCTGCTAATCCAATTGGTATGAGCAGATTGAGTACACTATTGCTTCTCTCTAGGACAAGGAAGATCGGCAGGGCTGTCTTCATGATTTTGACTTTACTGCTCTTCGGTCCAGCCTTGCTCTTCACCACTCCCTCCTTCGGCAGCAGGAGATTTATTGGAGGCAGAGGTCCCGTGTTTACTGGATCAAGGAGGGTGATCAGAACACTAGATTTTTTTCATTAGGCTACCTTAAAGCGCCGAGCAGCGAATCAGATTCGGAGGCTTGTGGATGAGGAGGGTAATGCCCAGGATAACATTGAGGTTATTGGGGACCAGCTTCTTCAGTTCTTTCGCTCTCGATGGACTGAGATCTCGGGGGTTGGGCTCCCTGTGTGTCCTGTTCCTACCCACTCTAAGGTCACTGAGGAGAAGAATGACTGTCTTACTAGGCCTATTTCTTCGGAGGAGATTCGGGAGGCTTTATGGAACCTGGGTCCTGATAAGGCTCCGGGACCTGATGGGTTTCCCCCATTCTTCTTTCGTCGCTATTGGGCTATTGTCAGACAGGATGTGCTGCAGGCCATCCAGCTTATTTTTCGGGCCAACTCTCTCTCCCCTGATTAGAATCGGACTCTTATTGCCCTGGTGCCGAAACGGCCTGATGCATTCAAGCCTCAGCATTTCCGTCCTATCAGTCTCTGCACCACCCTATATAAGAATTATGCTCGCCTCCTGGTTTCTTGTCTGAGAGTGGTTATTCCTCGCATTATTTCTCTTGAGCACGGAGCTTTTCTCAGAGGACGGTGCATCTCTGATAATGTCCTCTTAGCCCAAGAGATTATGCATGACCTCCACAGAGCTCCTACTCGTCATTGCTTGATGGCTATCAAGATGGACATGGAAAGAGCTTATGATAGAGTGAGTTGGGAGTTCCTATATAGAGCTCTTCAGGAGTTTGGGGTTGCCGAGCCTTTTATTGCTCGGATCAGGGCCTATATTCAGCGGTCGTCTTTTTCTATCATTATTAATGGTGGCCAGACGGACTACTTCCATTCTGCTGTTGGGCTCAGGCAGGGTTGTCCCCTCTCTCCTTTCATGTTCATCCTTTTAGCTGATGCTCTTTCTAGGGCTCTCCATCAGGCTCAACGGGCCTCTGCTATTGCTCCCTATAGTGCGGGTCCCCAAGGCCCCTCGTTATCTCATCTGCTCTTTGCTGACGACTGTATCTTGGTGGGGAGGGCCACTATTAGCAATGCTTTGACTATTGCTTATGTGATTCAGTTTTACTGTAGGGCTTCTGGTCAGAAAGTTAATCTTGATAAATCCATGATCTACTTCAGTCCAAAGACCAACCCTTCTTTGAGGCAGTCCATTAAGCGTATTTTGGGGATCTTTGCTTAGGTTGATCGGCTTTCCTATCTGGGCATTTCCATTATGGGGAGACGGCCGCGGTGTTCTGACTTCCTTGATCTTGAGTGCCGAATCCGTGCTCGGTTGGATGGATGGCAGATCACAGGGTTATTTATGATGGCCAGGCTCACCCTTATTCGCTCTGTGCTCACTTCTCTTTTTCTCTACATTCTTTCTAATGTAGCCATTTCGGTGACTTGCTTGAGGCGGATGGAGAGATGGTTTAGAGACTTTCTTTGGGGCTCGAAGCAGGATGGTCACGGGATCCATCTGGTGGCATAGGACGATGTCTGTATGCCGATATCGGAGGGAGGGCTTAGGATTTAGTCCCTCACTATGAGGAGGGAAGCGTTGACTGCTAGGCACGCAACGAGATTTTTGCTTGATCCAGACTATTTGTGGAGCTTGTTTATGCGTGCTAAGTATGGTGACTGGACTACTTCTACGCCTTCCCAGACTACTCGTGCCTACTCTTTCTTCTGGAAAGAGGTGTGTCATTATGCTTCGGCTATGCTATCTCATGTCTCGTGGATGATTGGTGATGGTGCTTCTGTTGATGTGCTTAGGGACACGTGGTTGGCTGATCTTCCTTTATCCCATTGGCCTACCTTTGTGAGTACTGATGTTGCTAGTGGTATGAGAGTCAGTGACTTAATTGCTCAGGATCGCACTTCCTGGCAAACCTCCCATGTCGCCACTCTCTTCGGGTCGGAGCTATCCCGGCGTATCCTTTCCATCCCTCTTATATCGGACTGTGCTGCAAAATCAGACTGTGGAGGAGATTCTATACAACTCGTGTTCCGATTAGGGATCTTGTACAGGAGTACAGGCCACAGTCTAGGCATGTGCTGGATGTCTCTTGGATTTGGAAGCTACCCATTCACCACAGAGTGCGGCTGTTCATTTGGAAGTTGGCTTGGGACCGCCTTCCTACTTGCTCTCTGCTCTCGAGTAGGAGTATGACGATTCAGCCTGTGTGCCCTTTATGCGGATTGGAGGAGGAGACTGTTGACCATGCTATTTTCACTTCTGAAAGAGTCAGACTGGTCTAGCAGATAGTAGGTTATCATTTCTAGGGTGATAGTAGCGGCTCTTGTCGTACTTCTTTTCTGAAGATGATTCGGCAAGATGGGCGGAGGGGCACATGTCGATCGAGCTCTTTGGCTGCTTATATTGCTCATCATGTTTGGTTGTCCCGGAATAGGCAAATTTTTTCTGATGTGACTGACCCTCCCCACAGGATTTTTAGGACAGCTCTGTCCCTCTCTGATGAGTACATGTTCCACCAGTCAGGCAGTGATGCTGATAGACCTAGTATCTGGGATTCCCTTGCTACTTTGGCAGCGCACCGGCGCACGGTCTTTGTCTCCTGGGAACCCTCCCCCCACTTGGGTCTGTCAAAATCAATTTTGACGGTAGTGTTCGAAGTCATCTAGTTGGATCCGCTTTTGTTATCCGTGACTCGGAGGGGGCGATGATTGCTGCTGGTGGCTTTGGTTTTCTAGACCTGTCAGTACCACTTGCTGAGTTATATGCGGCATGTGCTGGCATATCTTATGTTATTCGCAGTTTGGGCATTCGCCGTATTATTATTGAGGGGGACTCTACTACTGTGATGCGTTGGATTCGGCAGGACTTCGGCATCCCCTTGCCTACTAATCCTTTGCTATATGACATTAGATCTATGCTCCATCAGACTTCTAGAGTCCAGGTCCGGCACATTTACCGAAAAGCTAACTCAGCAGCTGATTGGGTTGCTGCTCGGATTGCCCATCACTCTAGGTTTTGGTCCTGGAGGTCGGACGATTTATGTCCTATAGTTTTATCTCAAATTCTGTACTCTGACATATCGGGTTTGACTTACGCTAGACTGGTGTGATCGCCCGTTTGTATCCAAAAAAAAAAGAAAATCTTTTCATGACTAATGCATGCGAGTAAACTCAGCCTATCATAATGGTAATTCAATTAATGATCCCAAACCCTTGAGTGGAGCAGGCTAAAATGCTTATAACTAGAACCCTTACACTAGATATCACAAACCATTTTTTTGCCATCCTCTCGTAACCAGTTTTTCCCATTGTCAACTAACTAAAATGCAAAATGTGAAATGTTAAGCAGCATGGAGAAAAGGAACCAGTCAGGGTTGAGTTTGTGAGCATAATGTAAGGCGCTGAGGAATTCAGGTAAACAACAGTCTTGGAATCAATAATCACAAAAATGTCAAAATGAGAAGTGTGTGACCTTGCAACCATGGAATGAAAGAAGGGTGTCCCCACGAACCTAAAACAAGAACACGCTGTCAACAGTAGGTGCCATATATGCTTACGTCCAGAAAATACAGAGAAACGATCTAGCTTTTGATGACCATCAACAAAATACTAGCATAATATGTATCAAGAACTTCATTGAAATCTCTTTAAATTTTTAGCTCTATAAATTCTACCATGCACTTCATTTTGTAATGATGCACCAGACTATCATAATTTTCTTGATAAGTTCCACATCTAACTGTGTTACACTGTAAACTACCAAGAAATAGACAATTTAACAAGAAACTGCCTGGCATTATGAAGCTAGTGGCAGCTCCTGACTAAAGCTACTCACCATAAGAGAAGCATTGCATCAGTGCAACTGCTCATCGTATTAGATTCTTTTGTCTTCACCTGTGCGAATGTATCCATTGTAAATATAGGCCCAAAGATACATTTTACTGCTTCAATCTCCAATCTAGGTGAAGGTAATCGATGTCAATTGCAGTGAATTTTCCTTCTTTTTTATAGAAAGTCATGAGTGTGAAAATAATAATGTATATATGTTAGCAAAACAATGGTGAACAAAAGAACTAGTCTAGTGAGCAAGAGGCCTCGTTTGGCTATATGATAGGCCTAAAAGTTGCTAGGACATGATCATAGTTTTAGATATCTTTCATACAAGGCTCTATGAATTTTTGAATTTTTCTTTGTAGGAAAAAGGTCTTGCTTAGAGGTTGATTGCCAACAGTCCTCTTTACTTGTAGAACCTGTGAAGGGTATGAATTATTTGAATGAAAGTACTTCTTTTAATTATTGGCAATGTTTGGCACCTCTCTGTGTGTGAGTGTGTATCTGTCTTCCCGGTCTATTTTTAATCTCCATGCCTACAATCTCTATTTTTCTCTTTCAACATGAATATGAAATCTATCATCAGATATTTTTGTGATAAGAAAATAGCAAAATGATTTCTTAATCTAAGTTCCAGTCTTCCAGACCCTAGTTTACCAAATGCTTCAAATTCACTTACATATGACCAAGCCCATCCTAACTGGTCCTGTACTATTTTTTTGTCATAGCAAAGGTGTCATCACGAAGTACCTGGTTAAATACCTAAAGCTGAAATCACATCATTAGGAAAAACATTGAGGATGTAGTACTTAAGGCAACACTAAATGTCTTCAACAACCACGAAAGAATATCATCTCACAGGCATCAAATATCATCGCATCAATTAAATAGCAAACACCTCATCAAGATTAAATATATGTGATACATTAAACAAAACAATGTTTGCAACATTTGGTTTGAGTACAATAACCTAGGTTCTACAACCCTGTCTAGGAGGTCGTGGACTCATCCAGTTTGTCGCCTATAGGTCGCAATCGGTGGAGGGCCCTCATCACTCACTTGAGATACCCCCTCCTGCGTGGGGATCATGCTAGAATGGGTAACATTAGGCATATTGGCATCCTCATGCGAGTGGCTGACATTCTCACAAATCTCGATGATATCTGCATTAGCAATGTCATCAATGATATATGTAGTATGATATCGACTGGCAGATGTACCCTCACCGATATCCCTCATGTGCGAATGCTCGTGTGCATATAGTGACCGCATGTAAGAAGGCGATGGTGTATAATAAAATATATCCATCATTGGATCAACATCAGCTTGTGTCGTCGTTGGTTCCTCATAGGCTC
Source organism: Calamus simplicifolius (assembly GCA_900491605.1). Lineage (NCBI taxonomy): Eukaryota > Viridiplantae > Streptophyta > Magnoliopsida > Arecales > Arecaceae > Calamus > Calamus simplicifolius. The sequence goes on from UESW01005023.1 coordinate 367,360, forward strand.
GTGCTGCTACAGGTGTGCTGTGAACATACCGATGCCTAATGAGAGACAATGTACCATCACACATCGCCTTCATGCTCCTCAAAATTGCTAGCTGCTCGGCCTCCAATGATGTAAGTATAGCCTGCTCGACCTTCAAGGTCAACTGTAGAAACCTCTCATGCTGCATACAAAATGACAACAAAAAATTCAAATGAAAAGATATTAAGCTGAATTAAAAAGATATTAATTTTTCTTTTAAGAACAATACCACAAACTCAAATGAAGTTTCTTCTCCTTCGTAGCCCCCTATACTATACTCAGAATGGCTTAGGCATATTCGGGTGATACTTCTAAACCAGGCCATGTAATCGAGTGAAAGCGAGACTCCCGCTACTATAGACTCTCCCATAATAATATGCTGATGTCGTGCATTCCATGTAGCAATATGGGTCCCGTGCACAACGTCACACATAGCATTTGCCCTTTCCCATTGATTAGTCTGATGAAGTTGTACCGACATATCACATGGATATGGTACCGACTGACAACATCTAAATTGCTAAAGCACTCGGTCCGAAAAATGCTACTCGACTACATCAAAATAGATGAGTGAGGTCTGCACCATCCAAATATCTAAACTGAACAAGTAGCTCGGAGGCAAAATAGAGATAACCTTCGGCGAATAAGAACACCATATGAATTGTATAAAAAAAATCCATTAATCCATAATCCACATAAAATTGAGAAATAACCAAAGAATTGAATTTCATATTGAATGATGACATACCCATTGGGGACTATCATCTAACACATCCAACTGGTCCCCATAAACACATAGTATATAGGTTGAAACATTTTTTAAGTTGAATTTTTCATGCCATCTATACCCTCATCGTGCACCTAAGTATCAATCATCATCAGCATCAGAAGGTCTAGCCTTTGGAGTCTCGAGTCTCATGGGACAAAAAAATGAAAAATCATTCCCATACCCATATCTGCATGTTCAGATAATTCAAATGTTAATTAACAATAACAAAAAAAAATTTGATCTCAAACAAAATAATAAAGTGTTTATCTGTAATAAGGGAAGGTATCCTGTCTGTCTAGGTAGGGCTCATTCCATGATATAGTGCCCTATATAAACCATCAAGTATGGCCGATCCCTAACTAAGAGCAGCAAATGCCTCCAAGTCTTCTATAAATGGCACGTACATCAACTTCACTAAATAACAAGAAGTATATAGAAGGATCACTCCACCAATGATTTGAAGAAGTTACCCCCTTATGAACTGCTGGACAACCTCATCATCTACATCTTTGTCCAAGTGAAGGTCTTGGTAGAATTGATCGAAGAATCTTAAGCGGAAACGACCTTTGAAAAATGCCTCGGCAAGAGGTTCAACACCAAATAAGCTAACAAATATAGCCTGCCACTGTTAGATGGTATAACACGGATCTAGCCCAGTAACAATAGATCCATCAATCCGAAAGCTACTCAAAATACTGACATCCTATAGTGTAATAGTCACCTCACCAAAAGAAAGATGAAATGTGTGGGTCTCCTATCACCATCTCTCAACAAGTGTAGAAATAAGGCCTACATCCAGTCGAATCTGACTTATCCGATATATGTCATACATGCCAACATGATCCAAGTAATATTGCACTCATGGATGTGCCATGCTCGATGTCTCTTTCCATATATGCATGTCATGCCGACTGCATCTAAGCACCGATAACTCCTACAACAAATTCATTGCAATAAGACATTACATTAACATAAACACATGCCAACTAATTAAGGACCATCGATTAATAATACACAACTCATCCTCAAAATATGTTGGTTGACCTATACAAGGCTTGCTGAACGTTGGCGGTCAAAAATAAATCCTACTTGCTACTATGGCTAGTGGTGAATTGAGATCGTATCCTCGGGGATCAAGATAATTATTTTATAAAAAAAGAAAATTATATATATAGGATTAATTAAGAGTAGTGGTTATTAAAAGATAATAACTATTTAACTAACAAAATCAAGACAACAGGAGAAACAACTTAAGAATCAAAATCCATCATGCAAACAGGTTTTATCTTCTTTTTTTATGTTGCAATAGCAATAATTTTTGTAATTTAAAATTAGAATAATTTATCTCTTATCAGGCATGGAACCGTATTAGGAGATCACGATATGTCCCCTTAAAGTATAAATTATCTAATTATTTACAAGGTTAGGGGTCTAATCTACCATACTATAATCTACCTCTCTTAGGCAGATACCGTATCCTGAGATCACGGCATGTCAATAAAGGATGCAGATTGTGTATGCTAAATTAAAACCTTAATCAGAAAAATAACTCAAAAATATATAAAAGAAGAGCATGATTTTTATTGTGTAGAAATTAAGAGCAAAAAGAGAGATAGAATCTGGTTATATGATTCATCATCATCCCAAGTTGAAGGAATCTAGCCGTGCATTGCTACCGCCAGCATCCCCTCCATAGTTTTCCTTTCCTAAGCCTAAATATAATGATCTAAATAAAAAATATAAAAAGAATTCTATAGAAACTCCCTTTCGGACTATTGCCTGGGGTCCTCCTTTTATAGAGTTCGTCTAGGACTTCCTTCCAGTCAAAGTTAGAGTCAATCAAGCTTAGGATTTATCAGATATCGTGAAAAAACTCCTCAGCCATCTATTCTACATCACAGACCTTAGCTTGCACCGAGAATCATGCAAAATCATCTCTTCCTTTCTTCTCGGACAATAAAGTCCAAATTGAGTGTCGTCTGCGTTGGACTCAAAAATTGAGCTCTTTCCATTTATGAGCTTCTTTTCTAAAAAATATTAATAAAAAGTATTAATTATTAATAAATCTAAAGTAATTAATATTTATTTTAATGATTAAATTGGGATAATTAATAGACTTATCATATCAACCAACTTAAGCATTGCTAGTCCCTTAGCAATATAATTAAAATAAAATCATGTATCACCAAGATTCTTCTTTGCAAAATTAAATCTAGGCTTAAGGTTAAAAGAAGCTAGCTGGTATCACTAACTAAGTATTGAGTTTCTGAAGTAAATTTCACAGTTAGAACTATCAGAAACTTTCTTAGAGTTCATCCATAGATTTATAGTACTTGTGTTTGTGATGGCTAACTTAGCATTTCAGTATTAGCTTGTAAGGAACAATGCTATCTTCGCTTATCATCTATTTTGGTCAATTTTCTATACACCCTCAAATTAAACATATGAGCTGAGACAGCTCTCACACTACCTGATATATATATATATATATATATATTTATTTAGCAATATCTTCATACTGTTCACTTTTTGACGTGAGCAACAACGCTTATTTAGGCAAAGGTTTTCAGTTACTTGATGGAAAACCAATGTTTAGATTTTTTTTATCAGGTAGGTAGCTCTTTCCTTAAATTTAAGTTTCTCTTAATGAGAGTGTATATCAATTACCAATTTTCAGCAATAATTGAATCTTCAATTGACCATACAACTAATACCTAGTTTATCTCGTCAATGTGCATTTGTAATGGAAGTGCTAATAGCCTTTAGATGATCTAAGTATATTGCTAAAAGTTTGATCAGCTAGTCTAGTACTCCTTAGTTCACTACAGTAATTAGCTAATACTTTCTAACTCTATTACCTTTTTTTAATTGATTTTGCTTAAGAATTTTCTTCATGACACATGATTTATAAAATTTTTTAAAAAAATTCAAAAGTTGCCTAGGTGTTTTTAAATTATTTTTGAAAAAGGTTTTCCCTTACCTCCAACTTAATTTTCATTGTCTTTAATGAAGTAAGAAAGAATAAAATAAGGAGAGATACCATCTGAACAAAATATGCCTCATGTAATGCTAGGAGTGACCATGCGGAGCAATCTCTTATTCCTAGAAAAAAGAATCACTAAAATAAAGGTCAAAAAAAAATTGGGTTGCCTCCCAAAAAGCGCTAAGTTTAACGTCTTCAGCCAGACATCATAGCTTACTCTGATTACCGTTGTTGCTAAAATAAAGAAGTTTGATGATCTCTTTCCTTACTACTTCCTTTATGGCTGGGTTAAGTCTCCTTTGGGGGTCTCTTGTAGGCTTGGCTTCCTCTCTTAAGTGAATCCTATGTTGAATGATCGAGGGGATAATCCCTTTACGTCAGCCATAGTCCATTCTAATGCTTTTTATTTTCTCTTAGGACATTCAATAGTTTTCCTTCTTGTGAGAAGTCTAGGTCGGCTGAAATAATCACAGGCAGGATTTTTGATGGACCTAGGTATGCATATTTAAGGTGCTTGGGAAGTGGTTTCAGTTCTAATTTGGGTGCTTCCTTTATTGATGTTTTGGGTAATGGTTTAGGTACTTTCTCTAGTGGTTTAGTTGGAGGTTTTCATCTTAATTTTTTATCAATTATAGCAACCTCATTAATTTGCTCTCCATCTTGGTTCATACAGATTTTAGGTCAAGCTCTTCGTCACTAAGGTCAATTGGATCATAAACAGTATCTTGAAAATAATTTGAGTCACTCGTTTGATGCATGTTGGTAAGATTGAAAATATTAAGATCAATTAACATATTCCTAAAGGAAATCTTCATTAATTCATTTTAGCAATTAATTAGGGCATTAACTGTAGCAAAAAATGATCTATGTAAAACACTGGGATGTGGCTCTTTGGGTTCATCACCGATTTAGTTTCTAAAATCACAAAGTCTATCAGATAAATAAAGTCACCAACTTTGATCTATACATCCTCTATTATTTCCCTAGGTACTTTCAAAGAGCAATCTACTAGTTGTAAGGTCATTCCTGTAGGCTTTAGTTCTTCCAACCCTAATTGCTCATATACAGAGTATGGTAATATATTAACACTCTCCCCTAAGTCAATAGAGCTATGTTTATGAGGGTGTTACCCATAATGCAGGAAATAGTGGGTGACCTTGGATCTTTTCATTTCACTGGCATATGGTTTGATAGGTAAGAGCTCACATCGGCTGCTAAAAAGGCTCTCTTGGGCACATTGGTGTCTTTTTTTTGGTACATAGATCCTTAAGGAATTTGGCATAGGCTGAGACCTATTGGATCATGTCCAGTAAGAGAATGTTCACTTTAACTTACTTAAAGACCTTCAAAATTATTGAATTGGGTTGAATTTTGATTGGGCTTAAGTTTATCTAGGAATGGTGCTACAACCCTGATTTTTGGTTTATCTCCTTCTGACATGGGCTCAGCTGGAAGGTTGGGTATTACATCAGACTCTGTTGCCTCAAGTGTTTCAGGCTGATCCAGCTCAATAAATTATATATTTATTTTTTAGATCTTAATATATGAATTGCACTTAGTTGGTTAATCTGGGCTCCTTGTTTTGATCCTAGGATGCTTAGGTTCTCCTAGGGTTAGCTTCAGGCTAACTCGATAGCTTACCCCATTCTCTTTTATTTATGGTTGTGGCTAACTAACCTACCTGCATCTCCAAACGAGCTATGTCCTGAGCATTGGTGGATAGTTGTTGCCCTGTGTTTTGCATAAAGTTATTTAGGATGGCATTGGTGCTATTTATCATGGCTTAGGTATCAGTTTGGGATTTAACTAGGGTTTCCAGGGCTTTGTCTAGGGAACTATACCTCCTTTTATTCTTATTGACTAGTGAGTTGTTTTCTGTAGAATTAGGCCTTAGGTTAGGCTGGTTGAAGTTGAAACCACTTGCATTAGGACCTTATGACCAGGCAAAGTTTGGTTGGTTCCTTCACCCTAGGTTGTAGGTTGGTGCATAGGGATTATTGATTATTTTTTGATAGGTCGCCATAACTATTTTAGTTTGGATCATAAAGTGGGGGCACTTTTCTACTATATGTCCTGGCTCATTGCATCCAATGCAAACAGGTGTGGACACTTGGTTTACATGATTTATCGGGACTTGTCCCTTGAGTTCCAAAGCTTCTATCCTCCGAATCAGAGATGTCATCTTATCTTTTTTAGCTATAGATAAAGAGAATTGGTGCATACCACCTCTTGATGGCGTAGGTTCAATTCCTTAGTTCACTCTTATTGTAGGCTCTTTTATATTAAATACTCTAGAAGCTGCTAGGCTTCATTGGGTGGTTTTTGCATAAAGCCCCGACACATCAACTCAAGAATGGTTTTGGAGTTTAGGTTTAGACCTTTATAGAAGGTTTGACATAACCTCTAAGTCTCTATCCCATGGTATAGACATTGACTTAATGTATTCTTAAATCGATATATATACTTTCAGAAAGGCTCTCCCCCTAATTGATGAAATTGGACAATTTCGTTCCTCCACTTGGCTATTTTATGATGTGGAAAGAATTTTTTTCAAAAATGCTTTAACAAAACCCTCGCAGGTTGTGATTGACTGAGTAGGTAAACTATACAACCACATTTTAGCATTTTTCTTGAGAGCAAAGTTAATTAGCCTAAGTTTCACAGCATCTTCTAAGAGTTCATGCATCCTTATATTATCATATACTTCCTCAAATTCTCTAATAAAAATGTAGGCATCCTTAATTCATGTGAATTTAGGGAGCATGTTGATAATCCAAAGTTTAATGGCAAAGCTGGCAGCATTTGTTTGAGGTAGTTAAATGCACGATGGTTGGGCAGATCTAATTGGTAGCAGTATTTTCTTAGGCTAAGGGGATGTCCTAATTCCTCCATGGTTACTGTTGACCCATTTATTAATTTTGATGAATAACAAAAGCCATATGAGTATATTCCTTATATTACTAATGATTTTAATTAAGTGTTTCAGGGATTCAAATGTTTAATTAATCAAAATCTAAAGAAAAATTGAGTTTGATCTGATTCTAATGTCATGTGTCAAAAGTTTAGACATTAAAGCCGACTCTAGAGGGATTAGAGTCGACTCCGGAGCGTATTGGAATAGTTTAGCACTTTTGGCACGGTTTATAGCCGACTCTAACCTGAGAACAGAGAACCTTTTTTTGAAGTCAAACTAGAGCCGACTCCTATAGAAAATTAGAGTCGATCTAATTGATAAGTAGAGACTATATTTTCTGAGGAAAATTAGAGCCGACTCCCGCTTTAGTTAGAGCCAACTCCAGCATGCAATGTGTCGACCCCAAGGAAAGTTGGAGCTGACTCCGCAACAGACATACTTTACTATTTCAAGCATCCCGACTTAGAGCCGATCCCAGGCCAGGATAGAGCCAACTCTAATTTGTCAGAGGCGATTTTTAGAAGTATCAGAAATGACTCCAATGGATATCTTTTTTTCAAATAAACCCCAACAGCTCTTTCCTTTTTCATGATAAGCTCATCCATAAGCACTTTTAACGGCTACTTTGCATCAAAATATGGATTAAGAGGAGATTATAAAAGGAAGGTTCTGACCATTTGAAACAAGGAGGAGAAATCAAAATAGAATAGAGAAATATCAAGAGAGAAAGCTCAGATTTGAAATCCCAAGTGTTCAGAAAAGAGTTTAGAGAAATCTAAAGCATTCAAAAGCCAACTCTGAAGGATTTCCATCAAATAGAAAAAGAAAAGCAAGTGCCCTAGTTCTTCTACATCTTTGCATCAACGTCTCTTCCAAAGCTTCAATCCTATCTTGAGGAAGATCATCCAAGAAGAGAAGAGAGAAAAGAAGAAAAGCTCAACTTTAAAGATCTTCTATCAGGCTTTTCTATTTCCATCTCACTTATATTGTTTATTTGCTCATTTGAGGAGCTTTCATTCTATTGTAACCATTCTATTGTAACCATTTTCTTTGATAATGAAATCAGCTAGGTTCGTTGTCATCCTATTGTAAAACAATAAGTTTGGGTTATGAGCTTGTAAAACAACTCAGCTGTAATCAGAGTGATTATAGTGTGGACCCAAGAGTTGCTTGAGAGTAGATGTAGGTGTAGCTAACACCAAACCACTATAAACCTTTGTGTTTGTCGTGCTTGTTTCTTCTTCTCTCTACTCTATCTTTATATTCTACTTTGCATTCTTAGCATCATACTTATTGCATGCTTTCTTGTGCACTATTAATTGTGAAATTGTTTCTAAGTGTCAAAAATTTTTAAAGAACCCAATTCACCCCCTTATCTTGGGTTGCCATCTGGGCCAACAGTTACTTTTTTTTGGGTCAAGCATATGGTTTAGATCTATCATTACTAATCGATCAGACTTCCTTTTCCAAGCTATAATTTTAAATTTTTTTAATATTATATAGAAAGAAAGAGAGAGAAGAGGGAAGAAAGAGAGAGAAGAAGTCTAAAGATGAGAATCTAAGGTATCCTAGATCTAAAGATAATAGAGAAGAGTGTCTTAATTAGGTTAAAGTTTTTGTTTAAAAAAAATTAGTTATCAAGCACTGGACTCTCTACCATAGGGTTGCCTTATATCTAGATAGCTCCTAACTACTAAAGTTGCCTTTGAATCTTCGAAGTCAGATAGTAACTACCAAATGGCTAGGTAAGGGTAAGGTCAATGAGAGTTCTTTCATTGCTTTCTTTAGACACCAAATTAATTGATCAGGTCAAACAATGGAACCAATTAAAGAACCACCTTCCTTTAGGGCTGCATCATCCTTGAACCCCTTTCCTAGACATCAGTGAACCAATTAATACTGAGCTAGTCCAACTCTCAGGATCTCTTGTCCTAATGAGCTTGAAAGTCCTTAGGGGCTACCGTCTAATTAATTTTAAATTAATGGCTTAGGATTATACAATATGTAGGATAATGGTTTGTGGGCCAAAGAAGGGTGATGAAATTTTTACCTTATATTATTTAAGAGTTGTGCCCTTAAAGTATTTTATGAAAATGCAGTGTAATTCAAATAAGGTGACTAAATAAATTAAAAAGTTTTTAAAGTTTATTTTTATTTTTTTAAATTAATTATGTTTTATGAAAAGTATCTTGGAGTTTTCTTTTAGGTTCTTTAACGTAAGTTAATTAAAAGAAAAAGTTAATTAGGTTAAAAGTGGATTTGTGACCATAAGGAACGTAATTTTTTATGTTAAAAAATAAGAAAATCTAATAATTCAGGAAACTAAAAAAAAGTAATAAACTAAAGAGAGCAATAACTATACAAAAAAAGATTTTTTTTTACTCTTTTTTTATATAGAGGCACGAATAATAATGAAATAATGAGAGAGAGTAAAAAAAATCAAAAATAAGAATAAAACTAAGAGAAAAATCATGGTATTTTTTTCTTTTATTTTTTTATTTTTTTCTCATGAACCAATTATGCCTAGATCTTCAACAATGGCTCCAAAATTTAAGAGTAGTGGTTATTAAAAAATAATAACTAATTAATTAATAAAATCAAAATAGCAAGAGAAGCAACTCAGGAATCCGAATCTACCATGCAAACAAATTTTATCTTCTTTTTATGTTGCAATAGCAATAATTTTTACAAATTTAGAGGTAGAATAATTTATCTCTTGTCAGGCACAGATCGTATCAGAAGATCATGATACGTTTGCTTAAAGTATAAACTATATAATTATTTACAAGGTTAGGGGTTTAATTTATCATACTACGATCTATCTTTCTTAGGCACGTACCGTACCCTAAGATCATGGCATGTTGATAGAGGGTACATGCCATACATGCTAGATTAAAACCTCGACCAGAAAAATAACTCAAAAGATATATGAAAGAAAAGTATGATTTTATTGTATAGAAATTAAGAATAAAAAGATATATAGAACTTGGTTATAGGTTTCATCATCATCCCAGGTTGAGGAAATCTAGCTGTGCATTGCTTCCGCTAGCATCCCCTCCATAGTTTTCCTTTCCCAAGCCTAAATGCAATGATCTAAACAAAAGAAAATTAAAAAAATTCTATAGAAACTTCCCTCTGGACTACTACATGGGGTGCTCTTTTTAAAGAGGTCGACTAGAGCTTCCTTCTAGTCAAAGTTGGAGTCAATCGAGCTTAAGATCGATCAAATATCGTGAGAAAACTCCTTAGCTATTCATTCTACATCACAGGCCTTAGCTTGCACTATGAATGATGCGAAAATATCTCTTCCTTCCTCCTCGGGCAACAAAGTCCCGATTTGAGTGTTGTCTATGCCATTGGAATCCAAAAATCGAGCTATTTCCATCTATGATCTTCTTTTCTAAAATAACATCAATAAAAAGTATTAATTCTTAATAAATTTAAAGTAATTAATATTTATTTTAATGATTAAATTAGGATAATTAATAGACTTATCACTTGCAAAGTGAGAACACTGGGATCGCGAGGCCCTGGATCTAAAACATTATGAGCCATATCATACTAATCTGGCAAAACAAGTTAAAACATCACTAAAGTGGAAAAGTTAAGCAAATAAAAACATGACGTAAGCAAATGAAAAATTAAAAAGGCATATGTATATGTTGTGGCTAGATCACCTTTCTCAAACATCCGCGAGTATCAGATCACCTTCTTCAACAAGCCTAGGATCTTTCGGCGAGCTTCTCGTGCTTGGAAGCCTGCAAAAAGTCCTAGGGGCCGGAGATTTTGGCGGGAATCCTTCAACACTCAAGTCAATGCTCTGGGCAACAGCCATGAGCGAAAGCTCGAAAGAGAGAGAGAGAGGATTGGAGAGGAAATCTTTGTCAACTAGAATGAGCATTTAAGAGTGTTGTGAATTGCTTACCCGATCGGAGGTCCCTATTACCCATTTTATTCATCTTTGGACTCTGTGTGGCTTGTCGGAGAAGTTTGGAATCTCATAATGGGCCATGAATTTTTGGACTCATCTAATCTAAATGGTTGAGGCCTCATGATGAATGATGACTTTTATGGATAGAATGTCAGTGCTGATATTTGTGAGACTTAAAGTGCTGCCACTTGTCAGAGCATTTATGAAGACTTGCCTCTTGGTGATATGCTAGAGCTGCAGACCATATCCCCTTAAATGTGGATGGCCACTTGATTATCCTATACCCTTCCCCATGTGTGTATGAACAATGGCTGAGCCAGGCATGTGGGGCCCATGCATGTAGATTCTTATGCATATAAGCCTTCCCACCTCCCATGCCTACCTACCACGTTGCCATGGACGTCCTCATGCATGCACAAAACCACGAGTGCAACATGGCTGCCATGAAGGGCAATCGGAAGCTAAAGGCGTAGAGTGGGAGCTGGGATCTCTACGTTGGGGCCGAGTTGGGACAGAGCCCGGAGTCAAAGTCTTCGAGGAGTCGAAAGCTTCCATGTTTGGAGTCAGGTCCACCATCGAGGAAGACCAAGATTGAGGACTAGGGATAGCTGTCGGGTTGAGTGGAACCAGAGGTAGTCAAGTGATGGAGCTCGAGCTGTTCCACTTCTTCTCTCCACGTTTTCTGCAGAAGTGTTTCTTGATCCTAGTGAGGTCCCCAAGGGTACTAGCACTACAACGATTTTTTAATTAGACTACATCTAAAAAATGTAGTCTTTTGTATATAGACTAGGTTTTTTAAATCGTAGTCTAGGTGAGTGTAGTTAAAAGTGTGACTGTAGTTAAAAGTCCCTCTTTTAGACTACATTTTTAGATATAGTTAAAAATAAAAAAACATAGTCTTTAAATACATTTAGACTACATTTTTATCAGAAAATATAGTCTATAACTATACAAAAGACTACATTTTTATCAGAAATTATAGTTAAAAGTAAAAAAAATGTAGTCTTTAAATACATTTAGACTACATTTTTATGAAAAAATGTAATTAAAAGTCAATAAAACGTAGTCTTTAAATACATTTAGACTACATTTTTATCAAAAAATATAGTTAAAAGTCAATAAAATGTAGTCTTTAAATACATTTAGACTACGTTTTTATCAGAAAATATAGTAAGAAGTTAATAAAACATAGTCTTTAAATACATTTTGACTATGTTTTTATCAGAAAATATAGTTAAAAGTCAATAAATATTATCTTTAAATCATTTAGACTACGTTTTTATCAGAAAATATAGTTAAAAGTCAATAAAACGTAGTCTTTAAATACATTTAGACTACATTTTTATCAGAAAATGTAGTTAAAAGTCAATAAAACATAGTCTTTAAATACATTTAGACTACATTTTTATCAGAAAATGTAGTTTAAAGTTAATAAAACGTAGTCTTTAAGTACATTTAGACTACGTTTTTATCAAAAATGTAGTTTAAAGTCAATAAAATGTAGTCTTTAAATACATTTATACTACATTTTTATCAAAAATATAGTTAAAAGTTAATAAAATATAGTCTTTAAATACATTTAGACTACATTTTTATCAGAAAATATAGTCAATTACGTACATTTAGACTATGTTTTTATATTAAAAATATAGTATAATATAAAATCCTATCATACAAACATATACTTTTAATTCTAAAAAAATTCTAAAAATATTGAATTAAAATATCCAATACTGTCATACAAATATATACTTTCTGTTGACCCTGAATTGATTTTGATGCTTACAAAACAACTAAGCATAGACTAATTCTAGTTATTAAGCTTGATGCAGGGAAGTACATATGTTTTACAATTGAGTGTTATTAAGCAAAAATCTTATGGGAGTATATTTCATTCTTATTTGTTACCTGAAAGCTATCTATTTGATCCATTGTATCCTTGGCGTTTGCATTTCTTTGGGAGTTAGCTAGTTAGCTAGCTTATCCTTATGTCTAGCTAGCTGACACATCTGTTAGCTAACTAACACTTTTCTTACAGTGGCTTGGCCGAATCAGTCTCCTTTTGAGTTAGCTGGATAGCTAGCTTGGCCTCCTTCTGAGCTAGCTAAAATTCCATTTTAGCTAACAATGCTTCCTGTTCACCTGTTAATCGAACCATGCTTATTTTAAGTTAGCTGGTGAGCTAGCTTGGCCTCCTTCTGAGCTAGCTGGAAGTTCATTTTAGTTAACTACTTTTTACCTTATCCTGTGCTGGCCGAATGCTATGGGATTCAGTTAGCTGTCTAGCTAACTTATCCTCCCTCTTAGCTAGCTAGCTTTTTTTAGTTAACTAATTTTTCCTGTTACTTTACTTGGCCGAACGGTTCCTGTTTTTGGCTAACTGGTGAGCTAGCTGAGTGCTTCTCTTAATTAGCTAGCATATCCTATTAGTTAACTACTTTACCTTTGGAGCTAACTACTTTTCATTATTAGCTAACTATTTTTTACAGGTTCCTCCAAGCCGAGCAGTTGCAAATCTTAGTTAGCTAGAGAGCTAACTACCACTTCCCAAGCCATGTGGATTTTTTTTCTCTAGTTAGCTGAAGAGCTAGCTACCTTTGGGCTTAGTTAGCTGGAGAGTTAACTACTCTTCTCTTGGGGAGTGGATTCTTTTTCTTAGCTAGCTAAGGAGCTAGCTACCTTGGATAGACGTCTTCCTCTTGCCATGAACATTTGAGCTTAGTTAGCTGGGGAGCTAACTACTTTTTGCTTAGTTAGCTGAAGAGCTAACTCATCTTCTGTTGATGGCTGATTTCCTTCTCCAAGCCGAGAGCCTCTTTTTTCTAATTAGCTAGAGAGCAAACTATCTTATTAAGGCCTCTCTCTTCATGCTCGTTAGATGCTTGCTTGGTTAGCTGGAGAGCTAACTACTTCTTACTTAGTTAGCTAAAGAGCTGACTACCTTTTTGGCTTGGTTAGCTAGAGAGCTAACTAATGCTTTTTGATACGATCTTCTGGCCGTTTGACTTTTGGTGAGCTAGCTAAGGAGTTAGCTACTCTTCCCTAGGATAAGCTTCATGCCGTGAGCCCTTTGTGTTTAGTTAGCTAGAGAGCTAACTACCTTACCTTTTGTGGTTGAATTTATTCCTCTTGCCGTGTGATTTCAAACTTAGCTAGCTGGTTAGCTAGCTTGTGGCTTTTCTTTCTTTCTTGGCCGAGAGTCTTTAAAGCCCTTCAGCTACCTGGAATTAACTCTAGTCAGCTACCTCTGTAATATTTGGGCGTGCTCTCTCTCTCTCTCTTCTTTAATTGATTTCTATTTTCAGCTATACTAACTTTTGATCTCTTGAATTATAGCAGAAATCTTCCTTCCTCCAATGGATTTCAGTGCATTCAATGCTTAAGGGAAATAATCTCAACGGTTATCTTTTCTTCCCATTTTACTTTTCATTTATTTCAAATGTATCTAACGGATATTTTTGTTGTTGGATTGCTTTAAATAGCTGGATTAGAAGAATAAAATGATGAATCTGAAAGAGAAAAACAAGAGAAAGAAATCTAAGAAAAAGAGCCTTTATTGCATATTTTTTTTGGAGTGTTGAAAAGCAAGATCATGTGCATTGAAGTTGACAAATCCTCAAGATCATTCATTGCTCAAAGGTCGTCCAGATCCATTAAAGCCTTCAAGCATTCAAAGCTTTAGCTACCTTGATGTTCTTCATTTATTGTTGAAGATTTGCTACAAAATTTGTAAAGTGTATCTTGAATATTTGCTCATTGTAGGAGCTACTTGTTCTTATTTATTCTGAACATTTATAAAAGGGTTAGAGATAACCCTGGGTTCCTATCGGCTTCCTTATGCCGTTAAACAAGAGGACTAGCCAGATAAGGCTAGGGGTTTGACTTCCTTGTGCCGTGAAACAAGAGGACTAGCTGGGTAAGGGTAGTAGTTTGGCTACCTTGTGCCGTATAAACAAGAGGGCTAGCCGGGGAAGGCTAGAGGTTGTAATCGTTGTGATACGATTGGAGTGAAATTCCCAAAGGTTTTTGGGAAGTGGACGTAGGTGCTGAGTTTGGCACCGAACCACTATAAACTCTTTTGTGTTTATGGTTGCTTGATTTTTTATGTTATTATTCTATGCACTTCACTACACCGCTGCCAAGTAAATTTAATTAGTGTTAAAGCACATACCTGCGCTACTAATTAATTTTTAATAACCCAATTCACCCCCCCTCTCGGGTTGCTACATCTGGGCAACAAGTGGTATCAGAGTCAACTAATAGACCACCTAATAGATCACTGTTGACCCAATTGATGATTTTGATGATTAACAAAACTATTTGAGTATAACTATTGGAGGCTCTAATGATTTTGATTAAGTGTTTCAGATTATAAGTCTATTGAATGATCAAAATCAGGAGTTACATCGTGTTCTGGATCGAATCTAATGTCTAGGTAAGATTGCAGACATTAGAGTCGACTCCGAGAATCACAGAGCCGACTCCGGAACTGGCACGGAAGTTAGAGTCGACTCCGAGACTGTTAGAGTCGACTCTCACAGAAGAAGCAGAACGTCGATTTTTCTGGCCCCGACCTAGAGTCGACTCCGGGTAAGTTAGAGTCGACTCCAGAAAAGTTTCTTGTCGACCCCAGAAAAGTCAGAGACGACTCCGAAAATATCATTTTAAAGTGCTTCGAGCTAGAGCCGACTCCAGAAAAGTTAGAGTCGACTCCAACCCACCTGGAACGAAAAATCAAATTGCCAGATCAGCTCTAACGGTAATATTTCTATTTTACCTTATTTCTAACGGATATATTTTGCTACAAGGTACACTCCAACGGATAGTTTTCTTCCAAAAATGGTTGAAAGAAATCTATAAAAAGGGAAGACTATTGTTCAAAAAAAGAACGGAAGAAGAAAACAAAAAAGTGAGAAAATCAGAATTAGACAAATCCCATTTCAAAAATCCAAAAAGAGAGAGCCTGAATCTCAAGAGGAAAACCTTCTAGCTCAAATCCACTCCACTCCAAAAAGCTCAAGAGGAATCCAAGGCATTCAAATCAAGTTTTTGTGGATTTCCCAACTTGGAGAAAGAAGTTCAGTTCTTGCTTTTCAACTCTTCTCAACTGCTTCAACTGAAGAATCGGAGCTGAGGCTTGATTCAACCTAGCAAGGAGAAGAAGAAAAGAAGAAAAGAAGAAAAGCTCAAAAGCCAACCATCTACAAATCAGGCTTTTCTAAACTTGTTATATTATTTGATTATCTGCTCATTAAGGAGCTTTGTATTTGAAAAACATATTTCATTTGTTTGTATCTAGTTCAATCTGGGGGATTGAACTAGTGGAGGTAGTCTTACCTCGGTTCAAGCTTGGTTAAGCTTGTGTTAGGGTTTTTGTGCTGGTGAGCCCTTGAAAACCAGCTGGGTTCGTTGTGCCCGGAAAAACAACAAGTTTGAGTTGTGAGCTTGTAAAACAACTCGCTGTAATCTAGGGTGATTATAGTGTGGACCCAAGTGAATCTTGGGAGTGGACGTAGGTGTTGGATACACCGAACCACTATAAAATCTTTTGTGTTTGCCGTGTTCTATTGTCTCTATCTCTATCTCTATTTTATTCACTGCACTTTTATTTACTTTGCATTTGCCTTCATTAATCTCAAGCAAACTATTTTAAAAGGCTAATTTTTTAAAGAACCCAATTCACCCCCCCTCTTGGGTTGTCATCTGGGCCAACAATTGGTATCAGAGCTAGTGCTCATTAGATTTTGATCACACGATCAAGAGCTAAAGTTCCAAATGGCAACACAAGTTGGATCATTTGCTGAAGGTCATTCTACGAATAGACCTCCACTTTTTAATGGCTCAAATTATTCTTATTGGAAAAGCTAGAATGAGGATATTCATTCAAGCTTCTGATTATGAGCTTTGGGGTGTTATAATTAATGGACCTAGTACACCCACACATGTTATTGATGGCACTATTGTTCCTAAGCCCGAAAGGGACTGGAATGATAATGATAGGAAGATGGCACAGCTTAACGCTAAAGCCATGAATGTATTATATTGCTCTTAGACGCTAATGAATTTAATAGAATCTCCACTTGTAATTCCGCAAAGGAGATTTGGGATAGATTAGAGGTTACCCATGAGGGTACCAACCAAGTAAAAGAATCCAAAATTAATATTCTTGTTCATAAATATGAATTGTTTAGCATGGAACAATCTGAAACCATTGCATGCATGTACACTAGATTTACAGATATTGTAAATGGTTTGAAAAGTCTTGGTAAGACATATACTAACTCTGAACTTGTTCGAAAAATTCTTAGGTCATTACCAAGATCATGGGAAGCAAAAATGACTGCAATCCAAGAAGCTAAGGACCTCAACACTTTACCCTTAGAGGAGCTTCTAGGATCTCTTATGACCCATGAGCTGACTATGAAGCAGCATGTTGAGGAGGACACAAAGAAGAAGAAAATGATTGCCCTCAAAGCTGCAAAAGAAGAAGAGAGCAGCAGCAATGATGATGATGATGATGATGATGAGACTGCTCTCTTAGCAAAGAAATTTAAAAGATTTATGAGGAGAAAGAAACCCTTCCACAAGAAAAATTTGGAGCAAGTGGGAAGGAGAAAAGGATAAGAACAAGGACAAGGACAAAGAAAAAGAGAAAGACCCCTTGACTTGCTATGAATGTAATAAACCGGGGCACTTTAGAAATGAATGTCCAAAATTGAAGAAAGCCTACAAAAAGAAAAAGAAGGCTTATATGGCGACTGGAGTGATAGCGAGAATCTTCTTCCGAAGAAGAAGAACAAAAGGAAGTCGCAAACGTATGTTTCATGGCGGACGACAACGATGAGGTAAGTTCCGACAACCCTTGCGATGAATTTGCTTTGATGAACTTTTTGATGCTTTTAATGAACTTGTTAGCGATTTCAAAGTTTTGAAAAAGAAATACAAGATTTTGAAAAATGAAAATTTAACTTTCATTAAGAAAAGGAAAATCTTAATAATGAAATTAAGAAACTTAAATCTGAAAATGAAATTTTAATGAAGAAAAGGAATCAATCTCTAATGAAAAAGATAAACTAAAGAAAGAGGTTGAAAAACATAAAAACATAGTTGATAAGTTTACATTAAGCTCAACTAAATTAGACATGTTATTAAATAGTCAAAAAGCAGTTTTTGACAAAGCCGGATTAGGATATAACACTTTAAGAAAACAAAAATCACTTAAAAATATTTTTGTAAGTGCTGGCCAAAGTAATTTTACATGCTTTAAATGTAATCAAAAGGACATAAATCTTATGAATGTAAAATTCTAAAACCTAATAAAAACTTAAATATTAAAGGAAAGAAAATATGGGTTCCGAAAGGAACATTATTTGTTGCTACTAACCATGAAGGACCCAAGAAAGCTTGGGTACCTAAACATAAAGTCTGATTTCATTGCAGGAATGTCTTGTGGCCAAGAGATCAAAAAGAAAGTGGTATCTTGATAGTGGCTGCTCAAGACATATGACGGGTGACAAAGAAGAATTCATCACCCTTGAAGAAAAGAGGAGGAGTTGTTACATTTGGCGACAATGGCAAAGGCCAAATCTTGGGGTTTGGTAACATTCAAATAACTCCCTCCATATATTGAAAATGTACTTTATGTTGATGGTTTAAAGCATAACTTAATTAGTATAAGTCAATTATGTGACAAAGGTTTTAAAGTATCTTTTGAATCTTCTTTATGCACTGTAGCTAATCCCATTGATAATAGCATTGTTTTTATTGGAAATAGAAATGGCAATGTATACATGATTGATTTAGACAAATTGTCTACTAATAATCATTGCTTAGTTGCTAATAATGCTAATATGAATGAGATTGGTTGGTTGTGGCATCGAAGATTAGGTCACGCAAGCACACACTTATTTCAAAACTAATTAGAATGGATTTAGTAAAAGGTCTACCTAAATTAGATTTTGAAAATAACAAAATATGTGATGCATGTCAGTTTGGAAAACAAACAAGAAGTTCTTTTAAATCTAAAAATATTGTTTCAACTTCTAGGCCATTAGAGCTACTTCACATGGACCTTTTTGGACCAACTAGAACCACAAGTCTAGGAGGAAAGAAATATGGTCTTGTGATAGTAGATGATTACTCTAGATTCACTTGGGTAATGTTTTTAGCTCACAAAGATGAGACTTTCTCGATATTCATGAAATTCTTCAAGAAAGTAACAAATGAGAAAAACACTACCATAGTGTCTCTAAGAAGTGATCATGGAACTGAATTTGAAAATCACTTATTTGAAAGTTTTTGCAATGAAAATGGTATTAATCATAATTTTTCTGCACCTAGGACCCCACAACAAAATGGAGTAGTTGAAAGGAAAAATAGGACTCTAGAAGACATGGCCCGTACCATGCTATGTGAAAGTAAACTCCCGAAATACTTTTGGGCGGAAGCTATTAACACAGCATGTTACATCCTAAATAGAGCCTTAATAAGACCTATTTTAAAGAAAACACCTTATGAATTATGGCATGATAGAAAACCCAACATTAAATATTTTCATGCATTTGGTTGTAAATGTTTTATTCATAATAATGGTAAAAACAACTTAGGTAAATTTGATGCAAAATCTGATGAAGGAATATTCTTAGGTTATTCAACAACTAGTAAAGCATATAGAGTGTTCAATAAAGGAAGCCTAATTGTTGAAGAATCTATTCATGTAATTTTTGATGAATCTTTAACATCAAGTTCCAAAAGGATTGATGATGAGGAAGATACAAACATTCTCGAAAACAATCTTGAAAAACTTAATATTGATGTATCTTCAGATCATGAACAAGAAGTTAAAGATAATGATTCGCCTAATGCTGATGATATTAATACTAATCATAATGATATAGATCTACCAAGAGATTGGAGATACGCTTATAGTCATCCCAAGGAATTGATTATAGGTGATCCATCTCAAGGAATAAGAACTAGATCATCTATGAGAAATATTAGTAATCACCTTGCATTTGTTCTCAAATTGAACCTAAAACCATTGAAGAAGCTGAAAAAGATAATAATTGGATGCTAGCTATGCAAGAAGAATTAAACCAATTCACTAGAAATAATGTATGGACATTAGTGGAAAGACCTAAAGATCATTCTGTTATAGGATCAAAATGGGTTTTTAGAAATAAACTAGATGAAAATGGCATAGTAATTAGAAACAAAGCTAGATTAGTTGCAAAAGGATATAATCAAGAAGAAGGTATTGATTTTGATGAAACCTTTGCACCTGTAGCTAGATTAGAAGCCATTAGGCTATTACTAGCATTTGCATGTCACATGAACATTAATTTATTTCAAATGGATGTCAAAAGTGCATTTTTAAATGGATTAATAAATGAAGAAGTATATGTAGAACAACCACCAGGTTTTGAAGATCACGAATTTTCAAATCACGTTTTTAAATTGCACAAGGCATTATATGGTTTGAAACAAGCACCTAGAGCTTGGTATGATAGACTAAGTAAATTTTTGATTGAAAATGATTTTACAAGAGGAAATGTTGATAAAACATTGTTTTTGAAAAGAAAAGATAAAGATTTACTTGTAGTTCAAATTTATGTTGATGACATTGTATTTGGTGCTACTAACGATCTTCTATGTCAAGAGTTTGCTAAGTTAATGCAGGGAGAATTTGAAATGAGCATGATGGGAGAACTCAATTTCTTCCTTGGACTCCAAATCAAACAAAGCAAAGAGGGTATCTTTATCAACCAAACAAAGTACACAAGAGAAATTCTAAAGAAGTTTGGTATGGAATCAATAAAACCCCTCGGAACACCAATGAGTCCTTCATGCAAGCTGGACAAAGATGAAGAAGGTAAGAAGGTTGATCAAAAATATTATCGAGGTATAATCGGATCCCTACTTTACTTAACTGCAAGTAGACCAGACATAATGTTTGCTGTTTGCTTATGTGCTAGATTTCAGTCTGAACCAAAAGAATCACATTTAATTGCTGTTAAAAGAATACTAAGATACTTAAGTGGAACAAAAAATGTAGGTTTATGGTATTCTAGAGACTCAACATTAAATCTGATTGCTTATTCTGATTCTGATTATGCTGGATGCAAGTTAGATAGAAAAAGCACAAGTGGTGCATGCCAATTTTTAGGAAGTAACTTAATCTCATGGTTTAGCAAAAAGCAAAATTCGGTTGCATTATCTACTGCTGAAGCAGAATATGTTGCAGCTGGAAGTTGCTGTGCTCAAATCCTATGGATTAAGAGACAACTTGAAGACTATGGTATCACACTTGATAAGACACCTATAAGATGTGATAATACAAGTGCAATAAATCTAACTAAAAATCCAATTCAACATTCAAGAACAAAGCATATTGAAATAAGATATCACTTTATAAGAGAACATGTAGCCAATAATGAAATTTGTCTTGATTATGTGAATACTGAAGAACAACTGGCAGATATATTAACAAAACCCTTAAGTGAAGAGAGATTTTGTTATCTTAGAGGAGAATTAGGAGTTTGTGATCCTTTGGAATAGTTTTCTGAAACTCTTAAGGACATCTATCTAGATTTCATCATTTTCTTGAAAAATCTCGATATTCAATAAGGAAATCTATCTAGATCTTGATTCATTGTTTCCCCAATTGCTAAGGAACATTTATCTAGAATTTGATGATTAATTTGAATAGTTTCAAATCCTTGAAACTTGATTTTTTATCTCTGAAACTGTTAGAGTCGACTCTGACAGTTTGTGGAGTCGACACCTGAGTTTTTGATGTTCTGTCTAAGCATTAGAGCCGACTCTGGCTTTTGTGGAGCCGACTCTAATTCGAGCGCTGACAGATTTTCTGGTTCGGAGCCGACACCCAGTTTTCGGGAGTCGACTCTAAGTCGAGCTAGGTCAAAAATAAAAAGGCGGAGTCGACCCCCAATCATTCCATCCGTCTCCAAAACCTCTCCAAAAAGCTCCAAAGCCTTTCCAACTTCCCCAATCTACTCAAAACCTTTGATTAATCTTCCAATCTTCTCAATGGCACCTAAGAGGCGCGGTTTCGTCGGTGGAGCGTCCGTTCCAACGAGGAGACGCACTATTCGGAGGCAACCCTCGCCTTCCTCCTCTTCGGCCACTCAAGAGGATTCCCCTCCTTCACCATCTTCACCCAAAGTTGATCATTTAGCCGGTAAGACCATTACAACTGGAAGAAAGGTGAATTTTGATTTCTTTGAGTCGGAAGGATTCACTATAGGAAGAAGTTTGAAAGAAATGGGATGGGAAAAATCTGTTCACTTAGATATCCCACATATCCAGCCTTAGTGAGAGAGTTTTACAACGGTTTAAGTAGAGGAGAAGGTGGATTAATCAGTATAGTAAGAGGAACAAGAGTGACAATAACCACTGAGATTCTTGGAAACTTATTGGAAATGCCCACAATCGGTTTAATGGAATATCAACATGAGGATAGAAGTGGAGCATTGACAAGAATGCTAGGGAGAGATGTAACGAGTTTGAGGAAATCTTTGCAAATCAATTGAATCTAGAACTCAGGTTACTACATAACATCTGTGGAAGAATCTTGTTTCCAAAATTGGTAGATTCGAGTATGTCTCGGAGAGACGTTCTTTTGATGGATTGCATAATTACTGGAAGGCCAGTCAACTTAGCTGGCATGATGATTGGATATATGGCAGAGGCAGCTACAAAGAAGAGATCTACACTGCCATATGGTATGATTTTGACTTAATCTTTAGAAGCCAAGGTGTGCTCATTATGGAGAATGAACCCCTAAGAAAATTGAGACACACTGACTATTATAGCATCTCTACTATTCATCGGATGGGCTTCAAGAAATTGAATGGTGTTTGGATGAAAGGAGGAAGAGAGGAAAGAGCAGAAAGAGATAGAGCAGAAGAAACCAGAGTAGAAGACATCCCTGGACCATCCACTGAGGGACCATCTGTCCCTGATCCATCTATTGCGGGACCATCTTCAGCTGGACCTTCAGAGGCCGGACC
Organism: Calamus simplicifolius; assembly: GCA_900491605.1. Classification (NCBI taxonomy): domain Eukaryota; kingdom Viridiplantae; phylum Streptophyta; class Magnoliopsida; order Arecales; family Arecaceae; genus Calamus; species Calamus simplicifolius. The sequence goes on from UESW01005023.1 coordinate 390,007, forward strand.
TAGTTCTATTCCCTCACCTCCACATCAGTCTATAGCAACTTCTGGGAGATTCTCTGATGAACAGATTGGTCAGCTGAGAGCTTTGCTTGCTGAGTATGATAGTCAGAGATCTCATGAAATTACTCAATTAAAAGAAGACTTTAATCAGTTGAAGGAAGAACTTAATTCGAGACTGGACATGATCTCCTTTACCTTAAGCAATTCTGTTGAATCCTTTGGTGCTGAACTTCACAAAATCTTCGAAAGGATGGAAGGCATTGCTGATGGATCGGGATCTTATGTTCATGCAACTGGTCAACTGAAGAAGGACATTGACCTTGCAGTCTCACAATTGAAGCTTGCCTTGAAAACTTTAAGAAATCACAAAAGGATGATGTAATGGAAATCATAGGTCATTTGAAGAAAATTGTATTCAAACACATCTGACCTTGATTTTGATTTTGATAGTTTGTACTTAGGAAGTTTTTGAATATCTAATGTATTTCATTTTGGAATGTACATGAATCAACTAATGTAATGCTTCTTACTTATGAAATGCAATTTCACATTTTCAAATATTGACTGCTTGAATCCCTATGTTTTATTAACTTTCTTTATCTAAAACTCTCCTTATTGCTGATAACAAAAAAGGGGGAGAGATGGTTGAATATGCAAAGAAAGAAAGATTGAAATGAATATTGAATATGAATATGCAAAGAAAGAAAGACTTGAAAATTTTAATGAAAGATGGTTGTATATGCATAAAGAAAGAAAGAAAGGGGGAGAAATGATTGTTTATGCAAGATAACTTGAAATTTAATCAGTTAAAATTCGATGCTTATATATAGGGGGAGCTATTCAATGCAGGGGGAGCTTAACAAAAGCTCAATTGCAATTTTCTGCACATTTAGATTAAATATTCATAATTGATGAATTATATTGAACTCATGCACAATTTTAAAAGTTTACTTGAATATTGGCATCAAATCCTTAATTAAAAATGTTTAAGTTTCAAAATGACTATAATCTTTAGTTCGAATGAATTTTTGAATGCATATACTCAAAGTTTTTGTTATCATCAAAAAGGGGGAGATTGTTGACCCAATTGATGATTTTGATGATTAACAAAACTATTTGAGTATAACTATTGGAGGCTCTAATGATTTTGATTAAGTGTTTCAGATTATAAGTCTATTGAATGATCAAAATCAGGAGTTACATCGTGTTCTGGATCGAATCTAATGTCTAGGTAAGATTGCAGACATTAGAGTCGACTCCGAGAATCACAGAGCCGACTCCGGAACTGGCACGGAAGTTAGAGTCGACTCCGAGACTGTTAGAGTCGACTCTCACAGAAGAAGCAGAACGTCGATTTTTCTGGCCCCGACCTAGAGTCGACTCCGGGTAAGTTAGAGTCGACTCCAGAAAAGTTTCTTGTCGACCCCAGAAAAGTCAGAGACGACTCCGAAAATATCGTTTTAAAGTGCTTCGAGCTAGAGCCGACTCCAGAAAAGTTAGAGTCGACTCCAACCCACCTGGAACGAAAAATCAAATTGCCAGATCAGCTCTAACGGTAATATTTCTATTTTACCTTATTTCTAACGGATATATTTTGCTACAAGGTACACTCCAACGGATAGTTTTCTTCCAAAAATGGTTGAAAGAAATCTATAAAAAGGGAAGACTATTGTTCAAAAAAAGAACGGAAAAGAAAAAGAAAAAGTGAGAAAATCGGAAATAGACAAATCCCATTTCAAAAATCCGAAAAAGAGAGAGCCTGAATCTCAAGAGGAAAACCTTCTAGCTCAAATCCACTCCACTCCAAAAAGCTCAAGAGGAATCCAAGGCATTCAAATCAAGTTTTTGTGGATTTCCCAACTTGGAGAAAGAAGTTCAGTTCTTGCTTTTCAACCTTCTCAACTGCTTCAACTGTGAAGAATCGGAGCTGAGGCTTGATTCAACCTAGCAAGGAGAAGAAGAAAAGAAGAAAAGCTCAAAAGCCAACCATCTACAAATCAGGCTTTTCTAAACTTGTTATATTATTTGATTATCTGCTCATTAAGGAGCTTTATTTGAAAAACATATTTCATTTGTTTGTATCTAGTTCAATCTGGGGGATTGAACTAGTGGAGGTAGTCTTACCTCGGTTCAAGCTTGGTTAAGCTTGTGTTAGGGTTTTTGTGCTGGTGAGCCCTTGAAAACCAGCTGGGTTCGTTGTGCGCCCGGGAAAACAACAAGTTTGAGTTGTGAGCTTGTAAAACAACTCTGCTGTAATCAGGTGATTATAGTGTGGACCCAAGTGAATCTTGGGAGTGGACGTAGGTGTTGGATACACCGAACCACTATAAAATCTTTGTGTTTGCCGTGTTCTATTGTCTCTATCTCTATCTCTATTTTATTCACTGCACTTTATAGTTACTTTGCATTTGCCTTCATTAATCTCAAGCAAACTATTTTAAAAAGGCTAATTTTTTAAAGAACCCAATTCACCCCCCCCCCTCTTGGGTTGTCATTTGGGCCAACAACCACCATTATTTAGTGGAACAAATTACACATATTGGAGCCAAAGATCAATAGTAATCCAAATGGGATCTATGTTGATTGAAGGATAATCAACTAATAGACCACCTTTATTTAGTGGAATAAATTACACATATTGGAAAGCACGAATGAAAATCTTTATTCAAGCACTAGATTATGATTTATGGAGAATCATAATTAATGGACCACACACACCCACTATTATGATTGATAATCTTGATATTGCAAAATCTGAATCTGAATGGGATGAGCAAGATAAAAAACTAGCTCAATTAAATGCAAAAGCTATGAATATTCTTTATTGTTCTCTTGATGCAAATGAGTTTAATTGCATATCTACTTGCATGTCTGCTAAAGAAATATAGGATAGACTTGAAGTCACCCATGAGGGTACAAATCAAGTCAAGGAATCCAAAATAAATATGCTTGTTCATAAGTATGAATTGTTTAAGATGGATTCAGCTAAAAATATCACTGATATGTTTATAAGATTTACTGATATTATTAGTGGACTGAAAAGTCTTGGAAAATCTTATGCTAACAGTGATCTTGTTGGAAAAATTTTAAGATCTTTACCTAGGTCATGGGAAGCCAAAGTTACTGCAATACAAGAAGCAAAAGATCTCAACACTTTATCACTTGAAGAGTTGGTTGGTTCTTTGATGACTCATAAGCTTCATCAATGACAACATATTGATGAAGATGAATCAAAGAAGAAAAGGACCATGGCATTAAAGAGTGCAACTCAAGATGATGAAAGTGAGGAAACCACTAGTAACAGTAAGAAAGATGATGAAATGGCACTTATCTCAAGAAAATTTAAAAAGTTTATGAAAAGAAAGAAGTTTGGAAAAAGAAAACATTTTGCCAAAAGGGATCATAGCAAAGAAAAGGAAAAGAGTGAACCTCCTACATGCTATGAGTGCAAAAAGCCTGAATATATCAGACAAGAATTTTTACTATTAAAGAAAGGATCCAAAAGAGTAAAAAAGAAAGCAATGATGGCTACATGGAGCGACAGTGAGGCTACAAGTTCAGAAGATGAAGAGAAAACTGAAATTGCCAATGTATGTTTCATGGCTGATAATGATGAGGTAAGCCCTAGCTTTCTATATAACTTTACTTTTGATGAATTACATGGTGCATTTTATGAACTTGTTGATGATTTTGCAAACATAAGTTCAAAGAACAAAGATTTGAAAAATGAAATTAAAAATCTTACTCTTGAAAAAGAAAGAATTTCAAAAGACAATGAATTATTGCTAAAGGAAAACCAAGATTTGAAAAATGAAGTAAATAGATTAAAACCAATTATTAATAGATTTACTTTGAGCTTAGAAAAATTAGAAATGATTTTAAATAGTCAAAGAGCTGTTTATAATAGAGCTAGTCTTGGATATAATTCTTTTGAAAAATAAAAATTTTTGAAAAATATTTATGTACATGCTGATGATTCTACCAAAATTACATGTTTCAAATGTGAAAAATTAGGACATAAAGCTTATACTTGTCACATACACAATGTGAGAAAAATATGGGTTCCGAAAGGAACTATCTTAACTAACCCTAAAGGACCCAAGAAAGCTTGGGTACATAAGAGCAAAATTTAAAATTGTGTATATAGGTGTGTCTTGTAACCCGAGCAACTAAAAGACAATGGTACTTGGATAGCGGGTGCTCAAGACACATGACGGGTGATGAATCGTAATTCATCACTTTGGAGGTAAAAGATGGAGATGTTGTTAGTTTCGGTGATAATGGTCAAGGAAAAATAATTAGCATTGAAAAAATAGGTATCACACCTCATGCTTATATTGATAATGTGTTACTTGTGAAAGGACTTGTTGACCCTACATTGATTTTGATGTTTACAAAACAATTAAGCAATGATTAATTCTATTTATCAAGCTTGCTGCAGGGAAGTTCAGATGCTCTACAAGTAAGTATCTTCATGCAAAATTTTATGTGAATATATATTCATTTTATTTTGCCACCAGATTGATATAAAATGAACATCCTTTAGCCCTAGCCGTTCTTTTTGGCTTGGGAGTTAGCTATTTAGCTAGCTTGGTCTTTCATTTAGCTAGCTAGCATAACATTTAGCTAACTACCAAACTTGTCTGTGGCTTGGCCGAACGTTTCATTTTTTGAGCTAGCTGGTTAGCTAGCTTGTTACTTCGTTAGCTAGCTGGAGTTCCATTTTAGCTAGCTGAGGTACCTGTTACTGTTGCTAGCCGAGCCGTTTCATTTTTGAGCTAGCTGGCTAGCTAGCTTGCTTCTTCTTTCGCTAGCTAGAGTTCCTTGTTAGCTATCTTGGCCTCTTTGTGAGTTAGCTTGATTTCATTTTAGTTAACTATGGATTTGAACGCCTCTGTGCCAGCCATTTGCTTTGAGTATCAGTTAACTAATTAGCTAACTTGACTTCTCTATTAGCTAGCTGGCTTGCTTTTTAGTTGCCTATCATTCCCTGTTACATGTATTGGCCGAACACCCCTTCTTTTTAGCTGACTGGTGAGCTAACTGATGGTTCTCTTAGCTAGCTAACATATCTTGTTAGCTAACTACTTTGATTTGGAGCTAACTGCTTTCTTTCTTAGCTAACTAATTTTCATAGGTTCCTCCAAGCCGTGAGCATAAAAATTTCAGTTAGCTGGAGAGCTAACTTCCACTCCTTCAAGCCGTTTGAATTCATTTCTTAGTTAGCTGGAGAGTTAGCTAACTTTTGGTTCAGTTAACTGGAAAGCTAGCCTCTCACTGGGCGTATGGCTACCTTCTTTTTCCATTAGTTAGCTAATGAGCTAACTCTCATGGACGGTTACTTTATTACCTTTTGAGCTTAGTTAGCTGGGAAGCTAACTACTAGCTACTTAGGTAGCTGAATAGCTAACTCATCATTCTCTGATAGCTTTGTTTCTCCTGCAGACCGAGAGCCATTTATTTTTAGTCAGCTGGGGAGCTAGCTACCATTTTATGGCTACTTCTCCCTGCCGCATGGATTGCCTGCTTAGTTAGCTAAAGAGCTAACTATCTGTTGGCTTGGTTAGCTAATGAGCTAACTACTAGTTCGTTGCTTTTTCTCCTGGCCACATGCTTTGCTTGTGAGTTGGCTGGGAAGCTAACTAGCAAATGGTTTAGTTGCCTAAGGAGTTACCTGACCCTCTCCTGGATGGTTATTCTTGCCGTGCAATTTCAAAAGAGCTAGCTGGTTAGCTAGCTGGGGCTCTTGCTTTCTTCATGGCCGATTGTCTTCAAAGATCTTCAGCTACCTGGAATTAATTTCAGACAGCTAGCACTCAAGCAGTTCTTCCTTCCTCAAATGGATCAAGTGTATTCAATGCTTAAGGGAAACAATCTCAACGGTTATATTTTCTTCCCGTTTTACTTTCCATTTGTTTCCAATGTATCTAACGGATATTTTTATTGTTGGATGCTTATAAATAGTTGTGATTAGAAGAACAAAATGGCAAATCTAAAAAGAGAAAATCAAGAGAGAAGGAAATCTGAAAAAGAGCCTTTATTGCATATTCTTTGGAATGGTGAAAAGCAAGATCGTGTGCATTGAAGTTGTCAAATCTCAAGATCATTCATTGCTCAAGTCGTCCAGATCAATTAAAGCTCTCAAGCAATCAAAGCTTCAGATCCCTTGAAGTTCTTCATTTATTGATGAGGAGTTGCTTCAAATTTGTAAAGTATATCTTGAATATTTGCTCAGTAGGAGCTACTTGATCTCATTTATTCTAAACACTTGTAAAAGGGTTAGAGTTAACCCTTGTTTTGTGTTGGCCTCCTTGTGCCGTTAAACAAGTGGACTAGCCGGGTAAGGCTAGGGGTTTGGCTGCCTTGTGCCGTATAAATAAGAGGGCTAGCCGGGGAAGGCTAGAGGTTGTAATCATTGTGATACGATTAGTGGAATTCTTAAAGGTTTTGGGGAGTGGACGTAGGTGCTGGGTTTAGCATCGAGCCACTATAAACTTTCGTGTATTTGTGGTTGCTGGTTTTTCTGTGTTATTATCATTCTGTGCACTTCACTACACCGTTGCCAAGTAATTTTGAAATTAGGGTTAAAGCACATATCTGCGATAGTAATTAATTTTTAATAACCCAATTCATCCCCCTCTTGGGTTGCTACATCTGGGTAATAGGACTGAAACACAATTTACTTAGTATTAGTCAATTATGTGAAAAAGGATATAAAGTTACATTTGAATCATCCTTATGCATTGTTAAAAATCCTGCTTATGAAAATATGAAATTTGTTGGTCAAAGGGATGGTAATGTATATATTGTTAATTTAAATGATTTGCATGATCAAAAGGTTAATTGCCTAGTTGCTACAAACAATAAAACTGATAATAGTTGGTTATGGCATCGTAGGCTAGCTCATGCAAGCATGGATTTACTATCTAAATTAATTAAGAAAGATTTAGTGCATGGTTTGCCGAAACTTGTTTTTGAAAAAAATAAGATTTGCAATGCTTGTCGATTTGGAAAACAAACCCGGGCATCTTTTAAATCAAAGAATTTGGTTTCAACCACTAGACCTTTGAAACTCTTGCATATGAATTTATTCGGTCCTACAAGAACAACTAGTCTATAAGGAAAAAGATATGGTTTTGTTGTTATTGATGATTTCTCTTATTTTACATGGGTTTTATTTTTAACTAGTAAAGACGAAGCATTTTCCGCATTTCAAAAATTATTTAAAAGAATTACAAATGAAAAGAACTCTTTTGTTTTATCAATACGAAGTGATCATGGAAAAGAATTTGAAAATAAATCTTTTGAAGATTTTTGTAATGAAAATAGAATTGAACATAATTTTTCTGCACCAAGAACACCCTAACAAAATGGAGTAGTAGAAAGAAAGAATAGAACTTTAGAAGAAATGGCCCATACCATGTTGTATGAGAGCAATCTCCAAAGTACTTTTGGGCTAAAGCTATCAACATTGCATGCTATGTTTTAAATCGTGCATTAATTAGACCTATTTTGAAAAAGACTCTGTATGAAATTTGGAAAGGAAGAAAACCAAACATCAGTTATTTTTCATGTTTTTGGATGCCGATGTTTTGTTTTAAATAATGGAAAATCAAACCTTGATAAATTTGATGCTAAATCTAATGAAGGAATTTTTTCGGTTATTCTTTGCATAGTAGAGCCTTTAGAGTTTTCAATAAAAGGACTTTAGTAATTGAAGAATTAATTCATGTTATCTTTGATGAATCTAATGATCTTCCATTAAGGAAGAGAAAAGGTATGAATGATGAAGATGAAATTGAAGATCAACTCAAGGACATCACATTGAAGGATAAGGATGACTCAGATACACAAGAGGTAAATGAAGAAGGGAACACTGACCTACCTGGAAGCTTCACAAGGTAATGATGAATTAGAAAGAGGATGGAGGTACGTTCTTAGTCATCCTAAAGATCAAATCATAGGTGATCCATCACAAGGAGCTAGAACTAGATCATCATTTAGAGATACTTATAATAACTTAACATTTGTATCTAAAATTGAACCTAAATGTTATGATGATGCTTAAAATGATGTTGATTGGATTAATGCCATGCATGAGGAACTTAACCAGTTTGAAAGAAATAATGTATGGACTCTTACTAAAAGACCTCATGATCATCAAATTATTGGAACTAAATGGGTTTTTAGAAACAAATTGGATGAACATGGTAATATAATTAGAAATAAAGCAAGATTAGTAGATAAGGGTTATAATCAAGAAGAGATAATTGATTTTGATGAAACTTATGCCCCTGTTGCTAGATTAAGCTATTAGATTACTTCTTGCTTATGCTTGCTTTATGAATTTTAAACTATATCAAATGGATGTTAAAAGCTTTTTCTTAAATGGATACATTGCTGAACAAGCTTTTGTGGAACAACCATCCGGCTTTGAAAATCACTTTTTTCAAAACCACGTATTCAAGTTGAACAAAGTTTTGTATGGTTTGAAACAAGCGCCCCGGCCTTGGTATGAAAGATTAAGTAAATTCTTGATCAGTAATGACTTCATTCGAGGAAACGTGGATACAACTTTATTCATTAAAAGACAAGATAAAGATATATTAATTATTCAAATCTATGTAGATGATATTATATTCGATGCCACTAATGATTCTTTGTGCAAGGACTTTACTAAGCTTATGTAGGGAGAGTTCGAGATAAGTATGATGGGAGAACTAAACTATTTCCTTGGACTACAGATCAAACAAAGCAAAGATGGGATCTTCATAAGCCAATCCAAGTATATCAAAGAAATGATAAAAAAGTTTGGCATGAAGACATCCAAAAGTATCGGTAGCCCTATGAGCTCATCTTGTAGACTTGAATCTTATAATGCTGAAAAGTCAGTTGATTTGAAACTATATAGAGGCATGATAGGATCATTATTATATTTAACTGCTAGTAGACCAGATATCTTATTTAGTGTTTGCATGTGTGTTAGATATCAAGCTAATCCTAAAGAATCACACTTACTTGCTGTTAAAAGAATATTTAAATATTTGAATGGAACAATGAATTTAGGACTATGGTATGACAAACAATCTAGCATTGACTTAATAGGTTACACTGATTCAGATTTTGCTGGATGTAAATTAGATAGAAAATCAACTAGCAAAACTTGCCAATTTCTAGGTGTTAACTTAATTTCATGGTTTAGCAAAAAGCAAGCTTCAGTAGTATTGTCTACGGCCGAGGCCGAATACGTTGCAGCTGGAAGTTGCTGTGCTCAAATCTTATGGATTAAGCAGCGGCTAAAAGATTATGGCATCAACAAAAGGCCATACCAATAAAATGTGATAATACAAGTGCAATTAGTTTAACTAAAAATCCTATTCAACATTCTAGAACTAAACATATTGAAATTAGACATCACTTTATTAGATATCATGTAAACAATGGAAATGTTGTAATTGAATTTGTAAGCACTGAAAATCAAATTGCTGATATTTTTATCAAACCTCTTGATGAAACTAAATTTTATGAAATTAGAAGAGAACTTGGTAAGTTTGATCCAACTGTTTAATGAATTATTTTCATGCTCTTTGAAATCATATTTGAAAATCATATTTATTGCATAACATCCCTCATTACTTTCTATCAAATCTATTAATGGAACATCTTTTCAAATGAATTCATTGTACCTAATCTTGAGTGTGTCATTTAGCTGAAAGTTAACTGCTCCTTAAATTCTCTCCTTAACACATGAAAGCTTTTCACAATCAATCCTTACCAACCGGCATTTCATTTCTCTTTATTATCTTTAAGGTAGTTAACCAACCAGGCAACCCACCAGTCACCTGGCCAGTCAACCACCTAGAAATCCTCCTTATATAAACTTTTCAACCGGCTCTTCTCCTCATTCAACCATCGTCTTCTTCAACTTCTCTCTCAAACCGTCTCATCCTCATTCCATCCGACTTCACTCCATCTATCTTCCAAGATCTTTCCTCCTTCTAATCTCTTCAAGAAGATCGTTGATGGCTCCTAAGAAGAAAGCAATCTCAAGGGATGATGATTGTTCTAATCTTCATAGGAAGTTCTCCTCATCTTCTTCTCATATCAACACCCTTATCGCCGCCAAATCGTTTGCTCATGGCAGGTTAGTGGATTTCAATTTCCTAGATCAAGAAGGATTCCAGATAGGAAAACTTTTTGCTACTCAAGGTTGGACAAAACTCTTGTCTACCAAAAGGCCAATTTATCCAGAGTTAATTAGAGAATTCTATGAAAATGTAACATTTGGTAATGGAACCATAGCGTCCTATATGAAAAAGACTAGGATAGAACTTGATTGCAAAATACTAGGTTCTGCATTGAATATTCCTTCTAATGGTGTCCTAGAAATTCTTCCTAGTGAAAGAGGTTACAAACTTGGTATGATTCTTGATATGGATGATAGTGAAGCAAGTAATATAGAAACCCTTAATGCTAATATGCTGTCGTTGAAAATAGACTGTTTCATAGCATCATAGCCAAGATTTTGCCCCGCGTGCTGGTTCTTTTAATGTTGTGACCGATCGTGACATAAGTATAATGTATGACATTCTTATAGAAGACCTTGTAGATCTGCCTAATCTTATATTAACTATTATGAAAGAATCCTTATATAGGTCTAAGGCTGCATTGCCATATGGGATGTTTCTCACGTATGTTTTTGAGTTTTTCAACATAAAACTTAAAGGAGAAACGGCTGTAGCATTGCATCACATTGACGTATTCAATGCTCATTCCCTTCACCGTATAGACTATGCTAAAAGGGATGGTGTTTGGATTAAAGTTAGATCTAGAACTGGTCAATCAAATAGTTTTCCACCACCTAACCAACCTCAACCTACATGTTCACCACAAAGTTTCTTTAATTTTGACTTTCATCAACCTAATCCGTACCTTGCCGCCATGAATGGCCAAAATCTATTCTTGACTGAACCACCTGATGTTAGTGCTCCTGGACCTTCTCATTGCTATGATAACTCTGTTCCTGTTCCTCTTACTGTGCGAATTTGTGAAGAACAGATTTAATAGATTATTCATGAATTGTCCCTTGCTCAATCCAGTCAGAGTTCTGGGGACAATGCTTCTTCTGTCAATGATCAAACTATTGTACCCCACATCTCATCTGTTTTCAAGACACTCTCTCAATTTAAAATCATTCAAAGTCAACCTATCCATGATGTCAATATTCTTAATGGACGAGTCTTTTACCATAATGAGAATGTCTTGGATCGGATCTTGAAAGAAATTAATTTCTTAAAAGCTAAGATTGAAAATTTTGAGACCAAAGCTGAATGGATGAAATATCAAATGCGGACTAATGAGAGCCAGACAAGGGATGCAACAAATGCTATTGATCACTGGACCGCATCTCTTACTAGGCTGAGCAGACTTGTGGAAACCTATATTGCTCTACCTGCTTCATCAGCTCCAGATGCTTCATTCTCACATCCTCACCTCTGGTCTCCTCCAATTCAACCTTCCACTGACAAGCCAAGACCCTCCAGAAAACTAGATGAATCTTCAGTGCATGTTTCTTCAGATGACGAGAAGTGATTGTATTTGTTGAATGTTTAAAACTTTGTTGTATGATGAAAATTTAAGACCTTGTGTTGTATGCTTAAGACTATGTTTTGTAATATTTTGCAATGACTTTGCTTCTATTTTTAGCTTGAAACTATAATGTTCTGTATGACTATTATGAGTATGTATGAATGTTCACTTTATCTTGATGCATTATGCTTTGATTTATTGTAAGTTTCTTCAATCATCTTTTGATCAATGACAAAAAGCGGGAGAAGAATATTGCATACATTGAGATAATGGAGATATGAAACCACTCCATATATTCAAGGGGAGTTTAAGAAAACAATGAATACATTCCTGTTTACATTCCTGTTAATATTTCCTATATTTCCTCTTTGCATGCTTAAGGGTTTTGTCATCATCAAAAAGAGGGAGATTGTTGACCTTGAATTGATTTTGATGCTTACAAAACAACTAAGCATAGACTAATTTTAGTTATTAAGCTTGATGCAGGGAAGTATAGATGTTTTACAATTGAGTGTTATCAAGCAAAAATCTTATGGGAGTATATTTCATTCTTATTTATTACCTGAAAGCTATCTATTTGATCCATTGTATCCTTGGCCGTTTGCATTTCTTTGGGAGTTAGCTAGTTAGCTAGCTTATCCTTGTGTCTAGCTAGCTGACACATCCGTTAGCTAACTGACACTTTTCTTACAGTGGCTTGGCCGAATGGGTCGCCTTTTGAGTTAGCTGGATAGCTAGCTTGGCCTCCTTTTGAGCTTGCTAAAATTTCATTTTAGCTAACTATGCTCCCTGTTCACCTGTTAACCGAACCATGCTTATTTTAAGTTAGCTGGTGAGCTAGCTTGGCCTCCTTCTGAGCTAGCTGGAAGTTCATTTTAGTTAACTACTTTATGCCTTATCCTATGCTGGCCGAATGCTATGGAATTTAGTTAGTTGTCTAACTAACTTGTCCTCCCTCTTAGCTAGTTGGCTTCTTTTTTAGTTAACTAATTTTTCCTGTTACTTTACTTGGCCGAACGGTCCCTGTTTTTGGCTAACTGGTGAGCTAGCTGAGTGCTTCTCTTAGCTAGCGAGCATATCCTGTTAATTAACTGCTTTACCTTTGGACCTAACTACTTTTCATTATTAGCTAACTATTTTTCACAGGTTCCTCCAAGCCGAGCGGTTGCAAATCTTAGTTAGCTAGAGGGCTAACTACCACTTCCCAAGCCATGTGGATTTTTTTTTCTCTAGTTAGCTGAAGAGCTAGCTACCTTTGGGCTTAGTTAGCTGGAGAGTTAACTACTCTTCTCTTGGGTGAGTGGATGCTTTTTCTTAGCTAGCTAAGGAGCTAGCTACCTTGGACGGACGTCTTCCTCTTGCCATGAATATTTTAGCTTAGTTAGCTGGGGAGCTAACTACTTTTTGCTTAGTTAGCTGAAGAGCTAACTCGTCTTCTGTTGATGGCTGATTTCCTTCTCCAAGCCGAGAGCCTCTTTTTTCTAGTTAGCTGGAGAGCTAACTATCTTGTTAAGGCCTCTCTCTTCATGATCGTTGGATGGTTGCTTGGTTAGCTGAAGAGCTAACTACTTCTTGCTTAGTTAGTTAGAGAGCTGACTATCTTTTGACTTGGTTAGCTAGAGAGCTAACTAATGGCTTTTGATATGATCTCCTAGCCGTTTGACTTTTTGGTGAGCTAGCTAAGGAGTTAGCTACTCTTCCCTGGGATAAGCTTCATGCTGTGAGCCCTTTGTGGTTAGTTAGCTAGAGAGCTAACTACCTTACCTTTTGTGGCTGAATTTATTCCTCTTGCCGTGTGATTTCAAACTTAGCTAGCTAGTTAGTTAGCTTGTGGCTTTTCTTTCTTTTTTGGCCGAGCATCTTCAAAGCCCTTCAGCTACCTGGAATTAACTCCAGTCAGCTACCTCTCTAATATTTGGGCGTGCTCTCTCTCTCTCTTCTTTAATTGATTTCTATTTTTAGATATACTAACTTTTAATCTCTTGGATTATGGCAAAGATCTTCCTTCCTCAAATGGATTTAGTGCATTGCTTAAGGAAAATAATCTCAACGGTTATCTTTTCTTCCCATTTTACTTTCCATTTATTTCAAATGTATCTAACGGATATTTTTGTTGTTGGATTGCTTTAAATAGTTGGGATTAGAAGAACGAAATGATGAATCTAAAAGAGAAAAACAAGAGAAAGAAATCCAAGAAAAAGAGCCTTTATTGCATTTTTTTTAGAGTGTTGAAAAGCAAGATCGTGTGCATTGAAGTTGACAAATCCTCAAGATCATTCATTGCTCAAAGGTCGTCCAGATCCATTAAAGCCTTCAAGCATTCAAAGCTTCAGCTACCTCAAAGTTCTTCATTTATTGCTAAAGATTTATTGCAAAATTTATAAAGTATATCTTAAATATTTGCTCATTGTAGGAGCTACTTGTTCTTATTTATTCTGAACATTTGTAAAAGGGTTAGAGATAACCCTGGGTTCTTATCGGCTTCCTTATACCGTTAAACAAGAGGACTAGCCGGGTAAGGCTAGGGGTTTGACTTCCTTGTGCCGTGAAACAAGAGGAATAGCCGGGTAAGGTTAGTAGTTTGGCTGCCTTGTGCCGTATAAACAAGAGGGCTAGCCGGGGAAGGCTAGAGGTTGTAATCGTTGTGATACGATTGGAGTGAAATTCCCAAAGGTTTTTGGAAAGTGGACGTAGGTGCTGAGTTTGGCACCGAACCACTATAAACTCTTTTGTGTTTGTGGTTGCTTAATTTTTTATGTTATTATTCTATGCACTTCACTACACCGCTGCCAAGTAAATTTAAATTAGTGTTAAAGCACATACCTGTGCTAGTAATTAATTTTTAATAACCCAATTCACCCCCCTCTTGGGTTGCTACATCTGGGCAACACTTTCAATTCCAAAAAACCTCAAATACATTGAATTTAAATATCCAATACTGTCATACAAACATCCATAATATTTTTAGATAATCCAAACTTTAATAAACGTTTCCATAACATTTCTTCAAATGAAGCCTTGCAAGTACTCGACTCATTCTTCATGCATAATGTCGATCTCTTCTTGTTTATAAGTTTTTTTCTCCCCAAACTACATATATACATACATAAGTTAATCAGAAAAGAGCACTAAATAACACATTATACAAAAATATAAAACCATAAAAAGTACTACTTATATGAATCATGTACACAATAATAACATACCTTTTTACATAAGTTACTCATAAAAAGATCACTAAATAATATATGACATAAAAATCTAAAACCATAAAAGGTACTACTTATATGAATCATCTACGCAATAATAACCTACCTTTTCATCGGTTAAAATGATATAATTCTCAATGATCTCCTTCATATACATGATGATATAATAGCCACATTCAACACCTGATGATTGCTTTGGACACTTAAAAAAATAAATTTAAAAGTTTTTATAAGATTCAAACAAATAAGATCTAATTTTATGAATTATTAAAAAGAATATACAACTCAATATACCTTAATTGACTCACAAGTAAGTGTTTTTCTTGCAACTCGGTCAGCTTTAGCATTGCATATTTTGAGGGCACTAATTTAACAAAGTATAATAATAGTGTGAGACTCAAATGATATAATCCAGGCAAATTACTATAAAATTAAAAAGAAATAAATACTTATGTATTAATAACACCTTTCAATTCTTTTCCCACTGAACATCCAAGAGAATCACAAAAATACACTTTATCCCCATAAGGGTCAATAACCACCAAGGACTAGTGATCCCTTCATAAACATAGTAACAATAATCAACAACTTAATATCAAAAGTATCAATTTTCATTAAAAAACCACTTATCCAAGTTATAAGGAGATAGAAACAATTGATCCACATAACTGATAGAGATATAGACTAAAAGATATGCTTTATGTTATGTCTTTATATTTTAATGAGAATTCATTTTGAGCAATGTATGCCATTTACTATATATGTGCATGTGTCTAATATTTACAAAGAGTATTTGATCTAGTGTGTAGAGTACGGCTTACACACAGAAGACTAGATCATCGGTTCTTTTGGAATATAAGTTTATTGTTCACAGTTTTAGATGGAATTGGACACACCATCAGTAGAACTGTAGCACAAATTTTTAGTAGGTCTGTCTTGACTACGAGAAATGGTTTATTCTAACTATTTGTGCTAGTACACTTTGTGTGTATTGAACAGGACCCAGTTGAGTTAATTATTTTATACTGACTTTATAAAATAATTTAAACCTCATGAATTTTATGATTACTTATGCTCTTAATCCGAATTCTATTTCTGGACATGTGTATGTAGTGATTATTGCTTTGATTACACATAGAGTGAGATTCTATATGAGTCAATAAACTCAGTGGGTTGGGCAATAACATTATATATATGGTGAATATTAATAGTTGAAGGAAACCACGTCCTGATAAATTGGATTGATGATATCCCCTTGAGGAAGCTTATAAGTTTTGAATGTATCAAATCTTGCAAGTGGATTTTGAATCCGATACATCAAATAAGTTAAGTGGATAGGTCTCAAGGATAATAAAAGCTAATTAAATTATATTATCAGTAATCAAATTTAATTGGTGGATATCTGTAATCTTAACGTGGGGAGATAATAAGTATTTAATATTAAAGGCTTGAAAATATAAATTCAAATATGATTAGGAGTACAATTATAATTCTTTAGTGGAATGAATTGTAATTTACGTAATTGAATCCTAACCCGGGGTAGGATTGGGAGATTTAATTACGTGGGAAGTCCTTTTCATATTTGCCTATTGGTCCCTGTTGTAGCCCTATAAATACCCTCTCAGTTGGTTGCTAGGGTGAACATTTTTTTTTATTTTGGAGAAAGAAAAATAAGAAACCCTAGGACGGCCAAGAGATCCCACTATCTTGTGAGAGAAAGAAGGTATTTCAGGGAATACGGTGGAAGGCTAAAGGTTGAGGTCGAGCAATCGAATCAAAGTGATCCAAAGTTCAAATCTGAAGGTATGATCTTGTACTCATAGATTAGAACGGTAAAAGTTTTTTTTTGTATTACTCATATACGCTATAGCCGTGATCTTGGGGGTATTCCGCGTTCCCCAATAGTGGTATCAAAGCCACGGCTGATACTGTATATGAATAATACGGCCATGTTCTCCATTAATCGGTATATGCATGCGTAAGATAGATCGTGCTTGCTGCTAACGTTGTTCTTGAAGGTTTCTATCCTGTTATTATGGTCACATGAGTGTATGTATTTTGATTTAATATTACTTAGATCTGTTTTGTATACTCCGGTTTAAGGAGGCGTAGGATCATTGTAATATTTCATAGCATGTATGCTCTGGTTTTTTGAGAGATTTATGATTTTAAATACGTAGCATATGAACTCCTACATAGAGGCATAGGATTTATGTAATCTGGTGCAGCTCTGATGGAGGAAGAAGACCTGCTGCAAAAAGCAGGATAGGATTCAAAGGAGAATCCTTGCAGGATAGGATTCTAAGGAGAATTCGTTGCATGATAGGATTCTGAGGAGAATCCATTGCAGATAGGATTCTATGGAGAATCCGTTGCATAATAGGATTCTAAGGAGAATCCATTGCACGATCAGGATTCTGAAGGAAAATCCAAAGTGCGAAGGAATCGGAAGGAACTGATTTCGTTTAGGTTTTGGGTGCTACCCCAAACCCCGCGGGGGGCCAGCCCCCAGACCCCCGTATCTGAAGCGGCAAATCGTCGAGCAAAGTAGCAATCATGATGCAAGGGGATCTTCATCTGCGTGGAGATTTTTGACCATAATAACAGGGATTTTATTTATCTTGTTTATATTGGTTATGTTGCATACTTGATTGTTTATCCTTTTGTTCTTATGTCTATAACTAGGAGAACATGATTAATTGGATAATCACTTGCTGTTTGTGTTTTGATATATATATTCGAAATTCCAAGACTAGTGTAAACATGGGCAACTAGATAGTAAAATTTATTCCCAATTTTAATTTAAATTTTTTAAATTTAAGGGAATTAAGAGTTTTATTTGTTGCATATATGTATATCGATCACTACTATGAGATTTTGAATTTATAAGATAATCAAACACAAGTTTTATAACCCTCAAAATATTGTTTAAATAACTAAGTGGGAGAGGGAATTAATCACATTTAAATCCTATGGTCCCATCACTTGTTTATTGGTGAGGTAGTTAATTTCACGTGTTGGCATTAGTGCTTTCTCCCCATAGGATGAAATTGATTGCCAGCTCACCAAGAATAATCCCTAGTAATTGTTAATGTTGGATTACCTCTCCATCTGAGGGATCCACCATGGGACAATGGATCTAGGATTGAGTGATGGTATACATTTAGGTATAAATATTAGAATCCTCCCCATCGGAGTCACTACAAATATTTATATGATCAAATTTTGCCAGCTAATTAATTTTACTTGGTATGTTACCTTTTACCTAGATAGTAAAATTAATAGGTTTTATCTGTCCAAATAAATGATGAGTAGTAGACGTCCTCCCATCGAGGCATACTATTCAAAATGTACTAGGCTGCTGGTAAATTCTTTTATTTTGTAGTGGTTGAGGGGCCATACTTATAATTTTGAATTTAAAGTTTATTGCTCATTATATCTTATTTGATGTATGAATGATTCTCAGGATTAAAATGTCTTCTTTCAATCCACTTGCTGTGATACTCAAAGAAAACAAATTGACTGGTCCTAATTACATTGATTGGAAAAGAAACCTGAATATAGTGTTAATTGCAGAAGGGTACAAATATGTGCTCACTCAGGTCTGTCCCGCAGAGCCCGATGAAGGGGCTTCAGATGAGGAGTCCTAAGCTTACTTAAGTGGATTAAGGCTGATGAGATGGCGCGGTGCTACATGTTGGCATCTATGTCAAATGTTCTGCAACATCAACATCAATCTATGCCCTCTGCCTATGACATGATGTTCAACCTCAAAGAAATGTTTGGGGATCAGAGTCGTGCGGCTAGGTAGACTGCGATGAAAGAACTGATGAACACTAATATGGCTGAAGGAACTCCTGTCAGGGATCATGTTCTAAAGATGATTAGTCTTCTGAATGAACTGGAGATCCTTGGAGTAGAGATGGATGAGGAAACCCAGGTTGATATCATTCTCCAGTCCTTGCCTGTTTCTTTTAAGCAGTTCTGCCTAAATTATACTATGAACAAAATGAGTTTTTCACTGACAGAGCTACTTAAGAACTTCAGGTAGCAGAGAGTTTCATTAAGAAGTCTGCAGTTGCTATGGTTACTGAAAAAGGTTCTTCTTCGAAGTCTCATGCTAAGAAGAAGAAAAAGGTTCAGAAAAAGAAACAGCATCAGGCCCCACAGCCCAATGGGGAAATAAAAAAGAAGGGAAAGTGCTTCGTCTGCAAGCAGCCAGGTCACTGGAAGCAGCAGTGTCCAGTTTGGCTTGCCAAGAAACAGGCTAGAGGTATATCTCATTCACTTGTAGTTAAAACTTGTTTAGTGGTGTTATCTACCAGTGGCTGGTGTGTAGATATGGTAGCCACTAATCATCTTTGTAATTCTTTGCAGGGGTTCCAGCAGACCCGGTAGCTAAGTGATGGGGAGATTTACATATTTCTGGGAGATGGCACGAGAGTGTCAGTAGTTGCAGTGGAAGATTTTAGCTTTTCTTTTAGTAGAAATAGGATTTTAATATTAAAGGACTATTTTTTTGTACCTTCAATTAGAAGGAATTTAATTTTAGTTTCTAAGTTAGTTGATGATGGATATTCAGTTTATTTTAATGACTCCGTTGTTATTAAGAAAAATAAACATTTTATATGTTCTGGTACATTGATGGATGGTCTTTATATTATTAATCATGTTTCTCCTACTGTGCAACTAAATGAAGTGAATAACTATAATAGACCATGTAAGAGAAAACATCCTTCTGAAATGAATCAAACTTATCTTTGGCACTTGCGCCTAAGTCATATAAATCTAAGACGAATTTCTAGACTGGTTCAAGATGGACCATTAGGTTCATTGGAAGTAGAGGCACTACCGGTCTGTGAATCTTGCTTAGAAGGCAAAATGACCAAGCGGCCATTCTCGGCCAAAGGCAATAGAGCTAAGGAGATATTATAATTGGTTCACTCTGATTTGTGTGGCCCAATGAACATCCAGGCTAGAGGTGGTTTTGAGTACTTTGTCACTTTTATTGATGATTACTCAAAATATGGGTATATTTATCTGATGCGCCGTAAGTCTGAATGCTTTGAAAAATTTAAAATTTTTAAGGCAGAAACGGAGAACCGTCATGGTAAAAATATCAAGACACTATGATCCGATCGTGGTGGCGAGTACCTCTTAGGAGAGTTCACAGATTACTTATTAGATGCTGGGATTGAATCCCAATTATCTGCACCTAGTATGCCACAGCAGAATGGTGTAGCTGAAAGAAGGAATAGGACTCTTATGGATATGGTTAGATCTATGATGAGTTATTCAGACTTACCTATTTCGTTTTGGGGATATGCATTAGAGACAGCTGCATATATTCTTAACTTGGTACCATCTAAGTCAGTACCTAAGACACCCACAGAACTATGGATGGGCGCAAGCCTAGTCTAAGACATGTTCGGGTTTGGGGTTGTCCAGCACATGTACTAAAAGGAAAACCAGATAAGTTGGAATCAAGGACAGATGTATGCTTCTTTGTTGGATATCCTAAAGGAACAAAAGGTGGTTTATTTTATTGTCGTAAGAATCAGAAGGTTATTGTTAGCACCAATGCCCAATTCTTAGAGGAGGACTATATTATAGACAACAAACCCATAAGTAAAATTGCTCTAGAAAAGTTGAGAGGCGATAAAACTAGACTGGCTCCTTTAATACCAATGGTACAAGCAGAAACACCACAAGAAAGTGGGTTCCCAAACTTCCCATTAACTCTTCGTAGTGGGAGAAGTATAGTAACACGAACTAACCCTGAACTGGTACAAAAGGATACTATTAATGCACCAGTTTCAGAACAAGTGCAGGTTGATGGAGCACAAAGATCAGAGTCAGATCGTATTACTACAAGCACATATAATTAGGTTATGCCTCATCGTAGTGGGAGGGTTGTAAATCCACCTGAACGGTATATGTTCCTTGGAGAGTCATATGATAGAATCTCTGATGAACTGGATACTGAACCCAGTAGCTACAATGAAGCATTACAGGATAAAGATGCAACTCTTTGGCAAAATGCTATGAAATCAGATATAGAGTCTATGCACTTTAATCAGGTTTGGGATCTTGTAGAACCACCCAAAGGAGTAAAACCCATCGGATGCAAGTGGATCTATAAGAAGAAGAGAGGAGCAGATGGGAAGGTGGAAACCTTCAAGGCTAGGCTAGTTGCAAAAGGTTTTACTCAGAAAGAAGGGATCGACTATGAGGAAACCTTTTCACAGTAGCTATGCTTAAGTCTATCCGGATTCTCTTATCCATTGCAGCTCATTTCAATTACGAAGTTTGGCAAATGGATGTCAAGACAGCTTTCCTTAATGGAAATCTTGACGAGTGCATTTACATGATGCAACCAGACGGTTTTATAGTAAAAGGCCAGGAGCACTTGGTGTGCAAGCTTAAGAGGTCCATTTATGGACTTAAGCAGGCATCTAGATCTTGGAATACTCGTTTTGATCAAACTATTAAATCTTATGGTTTTGATCAAAGTCCTGACGAGTCATGTGTGTACAAGAAGCATGATGGAAAAACTTTGGTGTTTCTAGTGCTATATGTGGATGACATCTTACTTATTGGAAACGATATGGGAGTGTTATCTTCGATCAAGGTATGGTTATCTGGACAATTTGATATGAAGAACTTGGGAGAAGCAAGTCACATCCTAGGGATCAAGCTTTTGCGAGATCGCAAGCAAAGGATGATATGCTTATCTCAAGCCACTTATATCGATAAAATTCTCACCTGGTTTGGTATGCATAATTCCAAGAAAGGATTTCTTCCTTTCAGGCATGGAATATCTCTATCTAAGGATCAGTGTCCTAAGACACCTGAAGAGATAGAAAGTATTAAGGCAATTCCTTATGCTTCTGCAGTAGGAAGCCTAATGTATGCTATGCTATGTACTAGACCTGATATCTATTTTGCCATAGGCATGGTTAGTAGATTTCAGTCTAACCCTGGGCGAGAATATTGGACTGCAGTAAAACATATAATTAAGTACCTGAAAAGGACTAAAGATTCTATGTTAGTTTACCAAGCAGATAGTCTTATGCCTATAGGATATACAGATTCAGACTTCCAATCAAATAATGAATCTAGAAAATCAACCTCGGGATATGTGTTCACTTTGGGTGATGGAGCCATTAGTTGGAGGAGTGTGAAGCAAACTTGTGTTGCTGACTCTACCATGGAAGCTGAGTATGTGGCTGCATCTGAGGCTGCAAAAGAGGCTGTTTGGCTTAGAAATTTCTTTTGGATCTTAGTGTGATACCTTCAGTGCAATTACCTATTACACTTTATTGTGATAATAGTGAGGCAATTGCTAATTCGAAGGAACCCAGGACCCATAAGAAAACTAAACACATTGAGCGTAAGTATCACCTGATACGTGACATCGTGCAAAGAGATGACGTGCTGGTGACCAAGGTTACATCGAGGATAACCTGGCAGACCCTTTTACAAAGAGTTTAACTTCGAAAGTTTTTGATAGACATGTAGAGGGCATGGGAGTTAGATGTGTACAAGCATTGCTTTGAGTCTAAGTGGGAGATTGATAAAGATATAGACTAAAAGATATGCTTTATGTTATGTCTTTATATTTTAATGAGAATTCATTTTGAGCAATGTATGCCATTTACTATATATGTGCATGTGTCTAGTATTTACAAAGAGTATTTGATCTAGTGTGTAGAGTACGGCTTACACATAGAAGACTAGATCATCGGTTCTTTTGGAATACAAGTTTATTGTTTACAGTTTTAGATGGAATTGGACACACCATCAGTAGAACTGTAGCACAAATTTTTAGTAGGTCTGTCTTGACTACGGGAAATGGTTTATTCTAACTATTTGTGTTAGTACACTTTGTGTGTATTGAACATGACCCAGTTTAGTTAATTATTTTATACTGACTTTATAAAATAATTTAAACCTCATGAATATTATGATTACTTATGCTCTTAATCCAATTCTATTTCTGGACACGTGTATGTAGTGATTATTTCTTTGATTACACATAGAGTGAGATTCTATATGAGTTAATAAACTCAGTGGGTTGGGCAATAACATTATATATATGGTGAATATTAATAGTTGAAGGAAACCACGTCCTGATAAATTGGATTGATGATATCCCCTTGAGGAAGCTTATAAGTTTTGATTGTATCAAATCTTGCAAGTGGATTTTGAATCCGATACATCAAATAAGTTAAGTGAATAGGTCTCAAGGATAATAAAAGCTAATTAAATTATATTGTCAGTAATTAAATTTAATTGATGGATATATGTAATCTTAACGTGGGGAGATAATAAGTATTTAATATTAAAGGCTCGAAAATATAAATTTGAATATGATTAGGAGTACAATTATAATTCTTTAGTGGAATGAATTGTAATTTATGTAATTGAATCCTAACCCGGGGTAGGATTGGGAGATTTAATTACGTGGGAAGTCCTTTTCATATTTGCCTATTGGTCCCTGTTGTAGCCCTATAAATACCCTCTCAGTTGGTTGCTAGGGTGAATATTTTTTTTTTTGTTTTGGAGAAAGAAAAATAAGAAACCCTAGGACGGCCAAGAGATCCCACCATCTTGTGAGAGAAAGAAGGTATTTTAGGGAATACGGTGGAAGGCTAAAGGTTGAGGCCAAGCAATCGAATCAAAGTGATCCAAAGTTCAAATCTGAAGGTATGATCTTGTACTCATAGATTAGAACGGTAAAAGTTTTTTTTTTGTATTACTCATATACGCTATAGCCGTGATCTTGAGGGTATTCCATGTTCCCCAACAATAACAATGCTCTAATATTTTAGCAATCAAATCTAATTGTGCTTTAGGCGATCCAGAGTGTACAATATATGTCCAGAGTCTATGAAGCCATACATATTGAGCAGTTTTGATTTCTTGAGTTGGTTGTACAAATAGCTATACAAATCAAATTATTCAATATCATAGTTTTTATTAGAAACTTGTAACATATAGTAATTGCATATGAAATGCAAAAAATATAAAAATATCTTATTACCTCATATATATAGCACAATACAACTAGAAGTAATCTTATCCATTGAGCAAAAGTTATCGATATCTTCTCGAATAATAAAACAAACCTATTCATGACCAAAGACACCAACATCCAATATAACAATTATTGTATTTGTATCTACACAACTTTTGCCAGCATGCCTACTTTTGGATCATTGGATCCTTTAGGAATCTTCCATCTTTATTTAGAACAATTTGGACATACATCAACATCCTTATTTGCATTTCTATACAAAATGCAATCATTTGGACATGCGTGTATCTTTTCATATTGCATTCCTAAGACGCATAATATCTTTTTTGCTTCATATATTGATGTTGGCATCAAATTTCCTTTTGGAAGCACATCACCCCAAAAGCTTAATAGCTCATTAAAACTTGCATCGCTCTACCCATATTTGTTTCAAAGTTATATAATCGTACCAAAACAGAAAGCTTAGTGAACCCACTACAACCAGTGTATAAAGGGTGCACAACATCATCCAACAAGTCAACGAATTTTTTGGATTACATTTAAATAGATTTATGGCTACTTCAACCATTTCTACAGCATTAATATCATCATTGTATTGAAGACAATATTCTTCAGCATTTAAGGTACACTTATCTTTCTCAACATTACATATGTTTTCGCCATGCCATATCCATACGTCATAACTTGAGGCGATACCATTACAAAAAAGATGATCTTTAACCACTGTGATATCATGAACTTTCATATTCCCACATTTTATGCATGGACATTGTATGAAACTAGGGTTACCTAAATTTCCTTTAACATGATTCAAAAAACTTCGACACCATCCTCGAATCTTTTTGTACGTCTATCAGCAGAGTACCATGACTTATCTAGTCTGTTTAAATTTAAAAAATACTAGTAACTAGTTAATTAATCAACAAATATAATTAATTTTATCTAACAAACTAATTAAATTTATTAAATCACATAGAAGTAAAAAAATTTGAAAGATGACAAGTAAATTAAAAAGATAAATAATAACTTACAGTGGTTCAGCTTTCTTTGCTTTATCATCAATCTCTTTAGACTTACTTTCTATGCCTGATGAATCCACCATCTATGTTCCTAAAATGGAAAAGATATTATGTTCAGAAGGATATAAACTCTGTTCCAAACTCTTTCTAAAATCGCAGGATATGCCTCGTCTAAATTAGTTGGATAATTATAGCAGCAATACTCATTGAAAGTGACAATGATCTCACCGTGTTCATTTATTCCAACTATTGTACTTATGGTGTTATGGTATTATATGCGGATAATATGATTATTGTTGTGGATGACCTAGATTGCATTACATTTCTAAAATCCCAGGATAAACAAGTGGCCATGAATCTATAACTACTAAGTAATTATGTTATTGTCATGTCCTTAGAACAGAATATGAATAAGGTATGGTTATGATTTAGGAAACAATTATTTCCACATCCTAAACAAAAATGCATGAATCAAGTTATGAGATCAATTTTCTATTTTTTTAATACTCAATTTAAATGGTAAGGATTAATTGCATCTTAATTCAATCTTTTTTTATTTAAAAAAATTAGCAATCACCTTATTTAAAAAAAAAAGAAATAAAAAAAATGGCCTGAATGGGCCGGACCGAGCCTAGGCCTAGCCCACCCAGGTTCCTTGTTTCATAGCCCCTGATTCACCCAAACTAGGGGAAGGTGCCAGCGGCCAAGGGCCACCGCCACCTCTCCCGGGGGTGCCTGGCCGGCCATCGACGACCGACCTAGTGCCGGCCAGTGGTGGCACCCCTTCCTATTTTTTTCCTTCTTTCTCTCTCTTCTTCTTCTTCTTCTTCTTCCGCTCCTCCTCCCTAAGCGTCAGCACGGCCAGCCTCCTTCAGCCGGCCAAACCCCACCAGACGACGCACAGACGTCACTAGGGGCTGCCGCCCATGGCTCAAGCCCAGTGAGCTGGCGGGCATGCCGCTAGGCCCAAGCCAAACTGGATCCGCCCGATGCAATCCAGCCCTTTCACGGCCTCTCTCTCCTCTCCCTCCCAATCAATCTTTAGATTAAAAAAAGAAAGGAAGATTACATGCAGTTGAATCAGCCTGGTGAAGAGACAGCAAACAAAACCCTAATCCTACATGGTGATGGAGTCTTTGTAAACCAAACTTTGGTGGTAGTAGTAGTGGAGTCTCCTCAACCTTAATCCTACATGGTGGCCAATGGAGTCTCCACAAACGAAACCTTAATCCAAAACAAAACTACAGCGGAATATTGAGGGTTTCGTTTAAGAAAAAAAAGAAGGAAAACGTATTAGAAGAGGAAAAAAGATAAATTTTTAGTTTTATATTAGACTACATCTTAATTAAAAGTATAGTCTTTTTACATTATAAAATAATATAAGACTATGTCTTAATTACAAACGTAGTCTTTTTATATTATAAAATAATATAAGGCTACGTCTTAATTAAAAACATAGTCTTTTTATATTATAAGATAATATAAGACTACATCTTATTTAAAAATATAATCTTTTTATATTATCAGATAATATAAGATTGTATTAATTAAAAATATTGTTTTTTTGATATATTATCAGATAATATAAGACTACGTCTTAATTAAAAATGTAGTCTTTTTATATTATCAGATAATATAAGACCACGTTTTTAATAAAAGATGTAGTCTTTTAATTTGTGAAAAATTATGAAATTGTAGTCTAAAATATTAGACAAAATTTTTTACGAAAAACATAGTCTTTTTCCTAGAACCTATCATAGTCTATTCCATGTTTTGTAGTAGTATAGAGGGATCATTCCAGGTGTACACCCTCTTCCTTGCTGGTTCTCTGCCTTAGCTTTCGTGGGGGTTTGTGACCCCTGAGAACCAAGTCCTTTATTTTGGCTGGGCAGTCATGTGGGGGAGCAAAGAACCGAGAGTCGGCTGCCTGGAGTAGAAATCCAAAAGCCAGGAGTCATGATGCCGAAAAAGACCAGGATGGACCAGAGCTGAGTCTGGGAGAACCGTCTAGAACAAAGTCATCGGGGACGACCATAAGGCATGGAGTCGAGAACTCCTCGTCCTGGCTTCCTTGCCTCCTACACCATCTTTTCTTTTGCAAGGGGGCCAACGTGGCAACCATAAGTGCCTTAGTGCATGGGAGGGAATAAGGAAATAAATGCCTTAGAGCAAGCATATAGTGGGATGTACGTGTCTATCATAAGACCATAAATGCCTTGGCGCATGAATACAGGAGCTAACGTGGCTGTGGAGTCGGGGATCTAAATCCGAAGCCACCTAGAAAGACCGCCTAGAAAGGCCGTCTAGGAAGATTACCTAGGATGGGGTTGCCTAGGAAGGTCGCCTAGGATGGCCGCCTAGGAATTGCTGGAGCCACCGAAGATGGGCTGACTTGCCGAGGCCAAGCCCAAATGCAATCATTATAACCCATGGAGTTAATTGGCCCCATCAGATGCCCCCACACTCCTTGAGTTTGTGTGCCCTGCATCAGTTAAGCGAAAGGAGTGTAAAACTTTTTACCTTTACACCTATCTTTTCATGCTAGCTTTGGGCTTTGATTCCTTCCTGGTGGAGAGATCTTTTTCCTTTTTGCGCTGCTTCCAATGTTAATAATTTTTATTTGCTTTGTGTGGACTTGTGACCACGTCTGCATGCTCTCTAAAGTTGTGCCTTTGCCTGCTTAAAAACTTTAAGCAATGTTAGAGGTAAGTTGGTTATCTTTGACTAGCTGAGGATAGCCAGCAATCCTCTTCCGACGCAGGGTCTGAAAGTGGATGCCCGTCAACTAGAGGTGGGCACTGGGCCGTGCCGCCCATGGCACGGCACGACCCAGGCCCTGATGGACCGTGCCAGGCACGGCCCGGCACTGCTACAATACCGGGCCGTGCCGGCACGGCCCAGTTTATCGGGCTGTGCCGGGCTCAGAAAATTTTTTCTGTTGGCCCAGCACGGCACGGCCCATGACGGGCCTGGGCCGGCCCGTCGTGCCGTGTGGGCCTAAGCCGTGCCGGCCCAGGTGTGTCGTGCCCGGCACGGCCCAGGTGGGCCTGAGCCATGCCGGCCCATGTGGGCCATGCCAGGCACAGTCCAGGTGGGCCTGGGCCGTGCCGACCCAAGTGGGCCATGCCAGGCACGGCCCACCTAGGGCCTGGCCCATGAACAGCTCAAATAAAAAAATTTATAAAAAATATATTTTTTTTGATAAATTAAAAAATTATTAGGAATAAAGAAATTTTATTAATATAAAGCCACCATAATGGTGGGGGGTTTGGCACAGACCCCTACCAGTTTATTAATTTAAAATTAAAATGGTACAGAATGGAGGGGGGCTAGGCCTGACCTCTAGAACATAATACAATAAGTAAGAAGAAAAAAATAGAAAGATCGCAACCATCGGATCATCGCCGATCGGATGGATCGCAACCGTCGGATCGATCATCGCTGATCGGGATCATGGCTTGGATTGATCGCAACTATCGGATCGTCTTCGATGGGATAGATCGCAACCGTTGGATTGATCATCCCCGATCGGGATCATGGCTTGAATCGATCGCAACCGTCGGATCATCTTCGATTGGATCGATCGCAATGGTTCGATCGATCATCACCAATCGGGATCATGGCTTGGATTGATCGCAACCATCGAATCGATCATCGCCGATCAGGATCATGGCTTGGATCGATCATAACCGTCGGATTGATCATCGCCGATCGGGATCATGGCTTGGATCGATCGAAGACGTCGGATCGTCTTGATCGGATTGATCCCAATGGTCCGATCGATCATCGCTGATCGGGATCATAGCTTGGATCGATCGCAATCGTCGGATCATCTCCGATTGGATAGATCGCAATCGTTCGATCGATAATAGCAGACCAGGATCATGGCATGGATCGATCGCAATCATCGGATCGTCTCTGATCAGATCGATCATCGCCGATCGGGATCATGGCTTGGATCGATCGCAACCGTCGGATCATCACCGATCGAATGGATCGCAACCGTCGGATCGATCTTCGCCGATCAGGATCATGGCATGGATCGATCGCAACCGTCGGATCATCTCCGATCGGATCGATCGCAACCGTCGGATCGATCATCCCTGATTGGGATCATGGCTTGGTCGATCGCAGACGTCGAATCATCTCTGATCAGATGGATCGCAATAGTCCGATCGATCATTGTCGATCGGGATCATGGCTTGAATCGGTCGCAACATCGGATCGTCTCTAATCGGATGGATCGCAACTGTTGGATTGATCATCACCGATCGAGATCATGTCATGGATCGATCGCAACCGTCGGATCATCTCCGATCGGATTGATCACAATCGTCGGATTGATCATCGCCGATCAGGATCATGGCTTGGATCGATCCAGACGTCGAATCATCTTTGATCGGATGGATCGCAACCGTCATATTGATCATCGCCGATCGGGATCATGGCTTGGATCGATCGCAGACGTCGGATCATCTCCGATCAGATGGATCGCAACCGTTGGATTGATCATCGTCGATCATGATCATGGCTTGGATCGATCGCAGACATCGGATCGTCTTCGATCGGATTGATCGCAACAGTCCGATCGATCATTGTCGATCAGGATCATGGCTTGTATCGATCGCAACCATCAGATCGTCTCCGATCGGATGGATCGCAACTGTTGGATTGATCATCGCCGATCGGGATCATGGCTTGGATCGATCGCAACCGTCGGATGTCTCCGATTGGATGGATTGCAACCATCGGATCGATCATCCCCGATCGGGATCATGGCTTGGATCGATCGCAACCGTCGGATAGTCTCCGATCGGATTGATCGCAACGATCTAATCGATCATCGTCATCGGATCATGGCTTGGATCGATCGCAATCGTCGGATCATCGCCGATCAGATCGATCGCAATCGTCGGATCCATCATCGCCGATCAGGATCATGGCTTCGATCAGCTGGCTGGTGCCTAGGTGCACAGTGTGCTCCTGGCACCAGCCGTGCCATGGCACGGCCTATAAAATGACCCAGCAAGGCCATTCTGGCACGGCCTAGCAGGGCCGTTCTGGCACAGCCCACAAAACGGCCCAGAAGGGCTGTTTTGGCAAGGCCCAGCAACGGCCCTGCTGGACCGTGCCAGGCACGGCCCGTGGCCCATTTCTTGATGGGTCACGGGCCGTGCTGAATTTGAATTTTTTTTAGTGGGTCGTGCCTGGCACGGTCCATTTGTTAATGGACCGTGCCAGGCACGGCACGGTAATTTTTCTAGCACGACGGGCCTGGGCCATGCCTGGCACGGCACGGCCCAGTGCCCATGCCTACCGTCAACCGTGAGTTGGGTAGTTGATCTGTCCAAGCTGTGAGTTGACTTAGGCTTTTAATTGGCCAACTGAGAGTGGCCAGCACTATCAACCTATCGCAAGTGCATAATTTAAGCAAAGGCCTTACTAAGTTGGCCATTAGCCATTGAGGCTGAGAAGAAGCCGCTAAGGCTGATAGAGCCGTTGAGGCTGCAATAATGCCGCTAGGCAGATATAAGGCCGCTGGGGCTGAAATAAGACCGTTGAGGTTGTAATGATGCCACTGAGGCAGAGAAATAGAGCCGCTGAGGCTGCAATAATGCCGCTAAGGCGGATAGAGCCTCTGAGGCTGTGATAATGCCACTGAGGAAGATATAAGGCCGCTGGAGCTCAGATAAAACCGTTGAGATAGTAATGATGCCGCTTAGGCAGAGAAATAGAGCCGGTAAGGCTGCAATAATGCCGCTAAGGCGGATAGAGCTGCTAAGGCTATGATAATGCCGCTGAGGTAGATATAGGGCCGCTGGGGCTGAGGTAAAACCGTTGAGGTTGTAATGATGCTGCTGAGGCAAAGAAATAGAGCCGCTGGGGCTGCAATAATGTGGCTAAGGCGGATAGAGCTACTGAGGCTATGATAATGCTATTGAGGCAGATATAAGGCCGCTGGGGCTGAGATAAAACCGTTGAGGTTGAAATGATGTCGTTGAGGCAGAGAAATAGAGCCGCTGAAGCTGCAATAATGCTGCTAAGGTGGATAGAGCTACTGAGGTAGAGAAATAGAGCTGCTGAGGCTGTAATAATGCCGCTAAGATGGATAGAGCCACTGAGGTTGTGATAATGCCACTGAGGCAGATATAAGGCTGCTGGGGCTAAGATAAAATTGTTAAGGTTGTAATAATGCCACTGAGACAGAGAAATAGAGATGTTGAGACTGCAATAATGCCGCCTAGGATGGATAGAGCCGCTGAGGCACAAAATAGAGCCGCTGAGACTGTAATAATGCTGCTAAGGTGGATAGAGCTACTGAGGCTATGATAATGCTGTTAAGGCAGATATAAGGCTGTTGGGGATGAGATAAAACCGTTAAGGTGAAATAGAGCTGTTGAGACTGCAATAATGCCACTAAGACAGATAGAGCTGCTGAGGCGGATATAAGGCCGCTGGGGTTGAGATAAAATCATTGAGGTTGTAATGATGCCGCTAAGGCAGAGAAATAGAGTCGCTGAGGCTGTAATAATGCTGCTATGATAGATAGAGCTGCTGAGGCAGAGAAATAGAGCCGTTGAGATTGCAATAATGCCACTAAGGCGGATAGAGCTGCTGAGGTTGTGATAATGCCGCTGAGGTTGTGATAAGGCCACTAGGACTAAGATAAAACCATTGAGGTTGCAATGATGCCACTGAGGTAGAGAAATAGAGCCGCTGAGACTGCAATAATGCCGCTAAGGCAAATAGAGCCGCTGAGGTAGAGAAATAGAGCCGCTGAGGCTATAATAATGCCGCTAAGGTGGATAGAGCTGCTGAGGCTGTGATAATACCGCTGAGGCAGATATAAGGCCGCTGGGGCTGAGATTAAATGGTTGAGGTTGTAATGATGCAGCTGAGGAAGAGAAATAGAGCCGTTGAGGCTGCAATAATATCCCTAAGGTAGATAGAGCTGTTGAGGCAAAGAAATAGAGCTGCTAAGGCTGCAATAATGCCGCCTAGGATGGATAGAGCTGCTGAGGCTATGATAATGCCACTGAGGCAGATATAGAATCACCTCAGAGGTTTCTTTGGCCAGTCCAAGCGGTGACCCAAGAGTTGATAAAGTCATCGGATTCCTTTTAACCCCGAAGGGTGACCTGAGAGTTGAGAGTCGTCAAGTTCTTTTTAACCCTGAAGGGTGACTTGAGAGTTGAGAGTCGTCAGGTTCCTTTTAATCCCGAAGGATGACCTAAAAGTTGAGAGTCGTAGGTTCCTTTTAACCTCGAAGGGTGAACTGAGAGTTGAGAGTCGTCAAGTTTTTTTTAACCCCGAAGGGTGACCTGAGAGTTGAGAGTCGTCAGGTTTCTTTTTGTTTTGCTATGAGGTCCAGAAGCGGATGCCTAAGAGTACCCAACAACCTATTGCAGATGTATAATTTAAGTATAATTTGAGTTAAGGCCTTATCCGATTGGCCATTGGCCATAGAGATAAAAAAGTTGTTGAGACTGAAATAAGGCCACTAAGGCTGAAATAGAACCGCTAGGTGGCATGCTGGAGATCCTTCTCAGGTGGCCTGGAGCTCCTTTATGAAATTTCTGAAGAGAGTTTTGCCTCCTTCCACTGACTTTAATGGCTCAGCATATTGACGATCTGCCCCCCAGGAAATCATGTCAACTGAAGGTGAAAGTGAAGGAAAAATTGATTTTATGATGCCCCAGGATCTCAAGTTTATTTGTATGCATGTATTTTATTTAAATTTGATCTAATTAAATATATAAAATACGTCATGTATATCTGTAATTGAAAGCATGCAAAATTTAAAATTAAATTTTATACCTTTCAGTTTGCATACCTGATGCAGAAACTGGGTGTAGATCTGATCTTTTGTGAATAGTTTTCCTTTTGATGCCTTGCGAGAGTCACATGCGCCACTCCTCTATTTCGTACGCACACCAGGAAACCTTGAGACAGGGGATATAGAAACAGAAGGGATGAGAACTCTTCTCCGAGAGAAGAAACCCTCTCTTCTTGGACTTTTCTGATTTGGACTTCTTTGATTTTTGGACTTATCTTTCTGATACCTTTGTCGTCAAAGTTGAGAAAGGTTTCTTAAATAAACCCATCGTAAAATAATCCAAAACAACCTTTTTGAATTTATTTTACAGATACGATAATATCCGATCTTCGAAAGTGGATGGGTTACGGGCATTCACGCGTTGTCAATGCAAAAAAAAATTTATAAAACAAATTTATGGATTCATATCAACTCAATGGCAAGATTATAATTTAAATAAAATTTAAATTCACGTCATCGGAATGGCAAAATCATAATTTATATGAAATTTCAAATTCACACCATCATCTCAATGGTAGAATCATAATTTAAATGAAATGGTAAAATTGTAATTTACATGAAATGGTAGAATCATAAATTCTCTAAAGTTTTAAACTACTGTCCAACGATAATTTAAAAAAATATTTAAAATATTTATAATATAAAAATAATCAGATTAAATCTGTTTGAAGTCCAAATTAAAATCCGAAAGAATCCATGCAAAGATCTTGAACCATACATCACATGGGACTTATTTAATTTTCAATTTAAAGTAATTTATGATTTTAAAATTTATAAATAAACAATTAGAGACTATATTGGATATCCGATTCAAACCACTTTGAAACCGGATCTAAACTACTCTATCGTCAGACCAACCATTGGTCTATGGTTCAAGTCCTATCCCACAATGGGTCTAAATAAATCCCAAAAATTTACTTGAGTTACAAACTAACTCAAGTTCATCCCCAGAATAAGTACTATCGCTAATGCCTAGTGCTAGCTAGAGATTGCTAGTACAAACTCGGTATTACCCATATGACCAAGTCTCACTTAGATCATGGGTTAAGCCTATCTCTAGGTCACCTGACTATGTGCGTGACTCCATAGGTTCGAATCTAAATCGATAGCATAGGAACACTTCCTATACCAATTGATGTGACCATCTAGCAATGGTACCCGATATCCGAATAGACCGAATATATGCAAAGCAATATTCAGGAACCTAGGCTATGATTACCGTATAATTCATCCCCTTGTCCAAATACTCAAGATGAATTTAGAATTCACTGCCAACTTCCAAAAAATATCTAAGTGTGTTTCAACATGTACAATCCTGTGACTCCTCACATGGATTACTCTGGCCAAGGTTTTGAAAAATTAAAACACAAACCGAGTATTAACTCTAATACTTAGAGTGGATAATTCCATCATAACTCATCACTGATTTAATAAGTACTTGGCTATACCCATGCAACAACCTTCCGTCTCTGGATTATAAATGCAAGTAGTCCAGCGCCTAAGTATAGTGAGTTGATTACTAAGTCACCATGATAGTCTCAGGTCAAAGGGACACTTATACCCATTGCCCTTCTGTGAGATACCCTTGACAGTAGAGTACTCAACAGAGGTGAGCCATTGTTCAGTGAATGTACTCCTACATTCACCTGCATGCCATACTAATGTCATATACTCTTTGGTTTAAGATTACAAACCAACATATATGGCACACAACAACCTATACTTGACTACGTTATTGTCCTACGTAATAACTTATCATTTGGTTGCGAACCCATTTAAGAATTACTTGATAATTCCTCCTTTCTCGAATAAATATAATTCTAAGGAATACAACATATAAGAGTTCTATTGGAAGATGAAAAATATGTTTACTACCAAAATAACTTTTATTAATCAAATAAATCATGTACAATGAATCACAACCATCTATAAGCTAGATGATTGGCTGTAGGACATATTTCCTAACAGAAAGATACCAGTACCTTCGTTTGGGGAACTTCTAATGATGCTCTTGCTGAGGAGCTGATGATGCTCTTACTGGAGAGCTGATGATGCTCTTGCTAGAGAGCTTCAGAGAGGCATGACGGTGGTGAGTCTCTTGCTGGAGAGATCTCTCATCGGATGAATAATGGCTGACTTGAGCAGCAACTAAAGGAGAAGCAGAAGCTCTTGTTTGCTGCTGTGTGGCCATAAATATCGCTTCCACAACTTTTGGACTGTTGCCATTAATGCTTGGATTTGCAGGGTGAGGATGGCATGATGTTTTGCTTGAATGGCCTGAGATAGTGGTAATGGTGGAGTAGAGGGCTAGCCTCCTATTACTCAGCTCATTAAGGATGCCCCCCAGCATAACTGGTGAAAGCTGCTTGGGCTTTTGTCATCACCATCTTTTTGATCCACCATTTTGATCTAAAGAGGGATGAGGGTCTGCAAACTAGCATTGCTAATGATCCGTGCTCCCCTTACCTGGCGCACCAATCTGTTATGGCTAGATCACCCTTCTCGAATATCCGCGAGTATCTGATTGCCTTCTTCAATGAGCCTGGGATCTTTCGGCGAGCTTCTCACACCTAGAAGCCTGCAAAAAGTTCCGAGGGCCGAAGATTCTGGCAGGGACCCTCCAATGCTTAAGTCAGTGCTCTGGGCAACAGTCATGAGCGAAAGCTCAAAAGAGAGAGAGAGAAAGAGAGAGAGAGAGAGAGAGGCTTGGAAGGAAGTCTCTGTTAGCTAGAATGAGCATTTAGGAGTGTTGAGAATTGCTTACCCGGTCGAGGGTCCCTCTTACCCATTTTATTCATCTTTGGACTCTGTGTAGCTTACCTGAGAAGTTTGAATCTCATGATGGGCCATGACTTTTTGGACTCATCTGATCTGAGTGGTTGGAGCCTCATGATGAATGGTGACTTTTATGGATGGAATGTCAGGGCTAATGTCTATGAGA
This sequence comes from Calamus simplicifolius, assembly GCA_900491605.1. NCBI lineage: Eukaryota > Viridiplantae > Streptophyta > Magnoliopsida > Arecales > Arecaceae > Calamus > Calamus simplicifolius. The sequence goes on from UESW01005023.1 coordinate 425,639, forward strand.
CTTGAGGTGCTGCTATTTGTCAGAGCATTTATGATAGGGTCAGCAATAGCAAGGCTTGCCTCCTAGCGATATGTCAGAGCTGCAGATTGTATCCCATCAAATGTGGGTGGCCACTTGATTATCATGTACCCTTCCCCATGCGTGTACAAATAATGGCAGAGACAAGCATGTGGGGCCCACGCATGTAGATTTCTATGCATATAAGCCTCCCCGCCTCCCACGCCTACCTTCCACATTGCATGGGCATCCTCATGCATGCACGGAACCAGTGAGTGCAACATGGCCTCCATGAAGAGCAGCCGGGAGCCAAAGGTGTAGAGTGGGAGCTGAGATCTTTGTGTTGGGGCCGAGTTGGGATGGAGCCCAGAGTCGAAAGTCTTCAGGGAGTCATAAGCTTCCATGTCTGGAATCGAGTCCGCCGTCGAGGAAGACTGAGAGCGAGGACCAGAGACAGCTGTCAGGTCATGTGGAACCGGAGGTGGTCGAGTGATGGAGCTCGGGTTGTTCCACTTCTTCTCTCCATGTTTCATGCAGAATTGTTTCTTGATCCTAGTGAGGTCCCCAAGGGTCCTGGAGGGATCATTCCAGGAATACACCCTCTTCCTTGTGTTCTCTGCCTAAGCTTTTGTGGGGGTTTGTGATCCCTAAGAATCAAGTCCTCTATTTTGGCTGGGCAATCATGTGGGGAGTAGAAAATCGGGAGTCGACTGCCCGGAGTAGAAATCCGAAAGCCAAGAGTCATGGTGCTGGAAAAGACCACGATGGACCAGAGCTGAGTCTAGGAGAACTGTCTAGAATGGAGTCATCGGGACAACCGTGAGGCATGGAGTCGGGAACTATCGTCCTGGCTTTCTTGCCTCATATGCCATCTTTTCTCATGCAAGGGGGCCAAAGTGGCAATCATAAATGCCTTAGTGTATGAGAGAGAATAAGGCAATAAATGCCTTAGAACAAGCATGTAACGGATGTATGCGGCTATCATAAGAACATAAATGCCTTGGCGCATGAATGCAAGAGGGAGCTAATGTGGCTGTGGAGTCGAGGATCTAGAACAGAAGCCATCTAGAAGACCACCTAGAAAGACCGTTTAGGAAAACCGCCTAGAAAGGCTACCTAGGAAGGCTGCCTAGGAGTTGCTAGGGCCGCAAAGAAATTGTTGGGGCCGCCTAGATATTGCTGGAGCCATCGAGGATGGGCCGATTTACCGAGGCCAAGCCCAGACGCAGTCATTATAGCCCACGGAGTCAATTGGCCTTTTCATTATCTATTCTTGATTTGCACAAGGAGATTCATTTTGTTGAACTTGTATTTTGTTCATTTTAGTTAAATTTAACATAAGCAAATAAAAACATCCATTTTTCTAGTCTCGAGTTCAATTCAGAGGCAAGTTTAGACTTTAGATCATGGTGTGCATTAATCTATTCTTAGAAACTCATTTTCACTAAAGGCTTACGGCAAGGAATATTAAAATTTAGATCTGAACAGACAGGAGCTTCGTGGACTGAGATAACTAATTTTAATTTAATAATCTAAAGATATATTAGATTTATCCAGCTATATTACTGTCTTAAATTTTTCACAAAAGAGAGAAAAAATGCTACCCATCTCATTTTTAAGTTATTTCTAATATTTGTTCGGGTGCGCACTGGTCTTTTTTTCAAAGTTTTATTTTTAATTGGGCTTAGAGATGGATGTCGATGCATGCATCTGGGACCATAGTTCGTAGTGGCAATTGGACTGAGCTTCACTGGGGCTCAATCTAATACAGCTCCTCTGTTACTTAATATTAAATATTGATATATTAAGGCTTGGATTGAGCTCGATGAAGTTTCACTTCAAGTTAGGACAACTTTTTTTGGCTCAGAACTTAGTTTTGACGTATGTTATGAATTGATTCAAAGAAAAAAAAAAAAAGTTTACCTGAAAGGGGAGGAAGGTTCCCAATGGATGGGCTCGCAGAGGGCTCATGGAGGGGAGGGGAGGAGGTCTTTAGGTGCGTGACAGGGAAGATTCCACGTGATCCTTCGGGCGAAGAGCGCAATGGGCGACTTGGGCGTTGGGCGAGACGGGCAACGGAGGACTTAAGCGGAGAGGCAGAGCAATGAAATAGCGGGCACCTGCATCGAGGTAGGTGGCGCTTTAAGAAAATGCCATTTCGGATGACGCTTTTAGAAAACGGCAATTCAAGTAGTGCTTTTAAAAAATACCATTTCAAGTAATGTTTTCAGGTCCAATCAGTGGCCAAGTGTATCTATTAACGCAGCATCACTGGGCCAGATGAAAATGAAAAATGCTATTTGATTTTTACTTTAATTTTTTTCTCGTAAAATCTTTGTTTTTCATGCTGATTTTATAAAATTGATGTTTGGCATCGGATTATAAAATACATATTTTTTTAATTTAATTGATCATTTTGATCATCATTTGATGTTGATTTATTTGAATTTCTTAAAGTTATCACCTTATATCATCATTGTCTAGTCTGACACTGTATCAAGGAAATGTATAACGACAAGGATTTTCACTTTAAAAGGCATCTGTGTTTCCTCAAGACGACTTTGTGGCACACCTGGCGCACAACATTTGACGAGAGACCAAAAACCCATAGTATTGTGCCTTTTAAAAGCAAAAAGCACCTCCTCTTCCTGACACCGACCCGCATCAACTTTTTAGCAGGCATCTTTTCCACCTCATAGCGCCTGTACAGAATCGCTTACGTTGCCTTTGATTGAGAGCTAGATAATTTTAAATAATAATATAAATTATATATATAAATTATTAATAATATTAATTATTATATTTAATATATACAGATAATATTATAATAATATTGATTGTTGTATTTAATATAGCAAACAGATTATCAGTCATATGACGTTAAAATTTTAAAATATTTTAAATCAAATTTAATAAAAATTTATATATTATTATGTATTAGATTTAAAAATATTTACATTTATAAATGACAACGCTTAAAAAATATTGATGCATTCTAGTAAAAAAAAAAGTCTATTGCATTCAAGGATCATGAAGAAAATTATTAAATACAAATTAATGAGTTAATGCTAAGAAAAATTATTTATAATATATTTCAAGATCTTATATTATAAATACCAAAAAGATATATAATAGTTTAGGTTAGACACATGAATGCCATTAAAAAATATATATTATAATTATTTATAAAAAAATAATTAATGATAAAAAAATGAGTTGAAAAGATGCTAGTTGAATAAAGTGGATGTTCGGAGTAATTATCTTTAAAATATTTATATTTTTTAATTTATCAATTTAAAAGATGCATATTTATTTTAGATAAATTGTATCATCATAAAAATTAAAGTATTTATATATAACTAGAAAATACTAGATTTAATTTTTTTAAAAATTAAAATATATTTTTAATCTTCAAACATTTACTTAATTTTTTTTATTCTTAAACTTTCAATTACCATAATTTATTTATTATATTTTAAAATAATTTATTTTTATTATTTAATTATATAAAATTAATTAAAATTAATAGAATAATTGATATTTTATTTTTATTTTTTTTATTCGACATATAGCTGCAATCAAAGGAAGCGCATGGAAAGATAGGATGTTTATGCTCTCATGCTTGAGCTAAAAAAAGGCAGGCGAGGGCGTGGTGAGAGTCCGGATTAGCAAAGCACAGTGAATAATACCGCGATGAAAGAAGGGAAGATCATCAAAAAATAAAGCTGAAATAATTCATTAGAATGAAAGAACACAGGATAAAAGAGAGAAAAAGAAGGGGATAATTTTATTTTCATAGAAGAGAAGGAGGCAGAGGTAATTTTTTTAAAAAAAATATCAGATTACAACATCTCTAGTAATATGGATAGCCATCTCCTTCTTAGATAATTTGGATTCACTACAAGATATATTATCATTATAAATATATACCAAATATATTATTTAATAAATTTATTTTAAATTATTGATAATCTAAATAGATTATTAGCTACCAAACGCAGTCATAAAGAATTTTCAAAAGTGATGCTTCCGATAGTCGCCAACCTTTGAAACACTTTTGACCACCCTCTTCCTCGCACCATTGCTTACATGGTGTTAAACAGGAATGTTATCACCGATATCATGAAGTGATATTTCTTCATCGGTGTTCCCATAGGTATTGTTGGCCTCTAGCAACTCCTTGGTCTTTTTTTCGCCCAACTGGTACTTACCGGATCCTTAAAACATGATATAACTCAACGTCATGCCTCTCATGAGAGACTTAACGAACCATACCATAGCATATGGGATCCGTTCATTGTGGGAGACTTCCGGCAAACGGTCAGGGCGCCCTAAGTCCCGTGAGGTAGCCCATCCTGGCCCTTCAAAGAGGGCCCGACCTATTGAACCTATGACGTAGCGAGTGGTATCAAAGACCACTAAAGCAAAAGGGAAAGCCCCCCTCACAGGGAAAGACTGTTCGCAAGTTACCTCACTTTTTCAGCATCTTCAGACTCCTCTCGAGGGTCGGATGCCCTAACTAGGTCGGGGACTAAGAAGTCCCATCGAAAGGATGGGCCGGACCTAGAGGATGCCTCAGGACTCACCCAGCTAAATCAATTGGTGGGGCCTAATCATGACTCCACAATCCTTCTTCTCAACAAGGCCATTCAGCGGGATGATGCTGTTGAGGCTATGGATTTGTCCCAATATGAGGATTGTAGGGATCAGGGGACTGCAGGATTGTAGGTGGTCATTCTGATGAGGATTTGACTGGGGACACAGTCGGGGTCCCCCCAACTCATGTCTTTGGATGAAGATTCTTATTTAGAATGTGCGAGGAGCCCAGAAATCATCGTTTCGCTCCTCTTTCAGGAGGCTTTTGCAGCTTCATGGTTTTAACATCTATGTCCTACTGGAAACTCGCTTGTCTGGGGCTAGTCTTGCTCGCTTTCAGTGATAGATTTTCAGATCTTAGGCTTCCTATGCAGTTGACTCAGTTGACTTTCTGGAGGTATTTTGGTGCTTTAGAGAAATGATAATATCAGAGTGGATGCCTTCCACTATTATGGTCAGCAAGTTGTTCTGGTCATTTCTGATGAATATTCTGGTCCTTGGCTCCTTTCAGATGTCTATACCAGCATTGATTTTAGGGTGTGACGTGTGCTTTGGGAAAAGATTCTTTCAGTTCTTACCCAAGGCTTTCCTTCCCTCATTGCAGGCGACTTCAATTGCATTGTGGGGGCCAATGAGAAAAAAGATGGTAGACAGTTTGTTGAATGCCCAGAAAGAGCTGAGCTCAAGTCCTTCATATCTTCAACTGGCCTTTTGGATTTAGGGTTCTCAGGATCCCAATTCACTTGGTGTAATAATCACCAGGGTTTAGCTAGAGTCTAGGAAAGACTAGATAGAGTCATGGCCACTTTTAATTGGCTTCAGCTTTTTTCTTCTGCCACTATCACTCATCTGTCCAGAATTGCCTCTGATCACTGTCCTATTCTTATATCACTGATGTGTCTCATCAGCTGAGTAGGTAGTTCAAATTCAAAAGTTATGGACATTTTATTCTTCTGCTCGGACCATCATCTCTTAAGTTTGGAGATTACCTATCAGAGGGAGTGCTACCTATAGATTATCTAGGCGTCTGGTTCTTGCTCGACGCAAACTCTCTCAATGGAATAGAAGGGAGTAGGGGGACATTATGAGGTAGGTTGAGCAGATTGAGTCTATTATCTCTTCTTTGCAGACCAAAGAGGATCAGGAGGGTTTCCTTCTGATTCTGATCTATCATCCTTTCGGTCCAACTTGGCTCTTCACCACTCTCTTTTGTTGCAGTAGGAGACTTTGTGGAGGCCAAGGTCCTGTATTCAATGGGTTAAGGAAGGGGATTGTAACATTAGATTCTTTCATCATGCCACTTTGAAACACCAAGCAACGAACTATATCGGACGTTTATTTGATGAGGAGGGCAACTTTTAGAAGGATGTCTAGGTGGTCAGGGATCAACTTTTCCATTTTTTTAGTCTAGATGGACTGAGCATTTTGGTGAGGGGTTCCCGATTTTCCCTGTCTTCTCATCCTATAGGGTCTCTGCAGTGGAGAATGATCTTCTTATCAGACCGATTACTACGGAGGACATTCGGCTGGCTTTATGGGATTTGAGAATTGATAAAGCCCATGGGCCTAATGGGTACCAACCTTTATTCTTTTGCCACTATTGGAGAATAGTGGACCAGGATATTGTGCAGGCTATCCAGCTTGTTTTTCAGTCTAAAACTATTCTCTCTGATTGGAATCAAACTCTCATTACCCTGGTGCCTAAACACCCCAATGCCTCCACTCCATAGCACTACCGGCTTATTAGCCTCTGCGCTACTTTATATAAGGTATGTGCACATCTCTTGGTCTCCCGTATGTGTTCGGTGATCCTCGCCTCAATTCTCCTGAGCAAGGGCTTTTCTCAGAGGACACAGTATCACTGATAATGCCCTGTTAGCTTAGGAATTCATGCATGACCTTCAGAGAGCCTCGGGTTGCTAGTGTCTTGTGGTAGTTAAGCTTGATATGAAAAGAGCTTGTTGATAAGTACATAAATACTAGCCATAAAAGTATTAATTTATAGATTGAATTTTTGTTATTTTTTAAATTTAATACTTTTATATATTTTTAGGAAAAAAATCCTTTCAACTCAAAGAGCTTGATTTTAGGAGTCCAACGGTACAAACGGCATTCAAATTGGACTTGAAACGAGTTCAAAATGGATTTTTCAAGATTTAACCCTGGAATTGTACGAAATTTAAAGCTGTCGCAGATAAGAAGAAATCATGTGATATGTTTAAGGGTGCATTTAAACTTTGAAAGGAACAAATCTGATCTACGGAGATAAGGCGAGCAGTTAATGCGGATTACATACGGAGTCGACGCGTCTTCCTTCCTTATAAAAGAATGAATCATCCAATAATCCTTTTATCCCTCGTTCTTCTCTTAGTTCTGCCACACTCCTATTTTGTTTTCTCCACTTCATAACCCAAATCTTCCCATCCTTTCTCCTTCCACCAACCATCATACCTTATATACTCAACCATCTTCCTATCTAAGAAAGCAGATATGCGAAAGTAGAAAGCAGATTTGCGGAAACAAGAAGCAGGAAGCAGATTTGCATATCCATCATCTCAGGAAGTAGAAGTAGATTATATTTTTTTATGTAAACTTTTAGATACTATGAAATAAAGTATTTATTTATGTTTACTTTTTATTGAATTTTTTTTAAACAAAATAATTTTTGACTGATCTATTCTTTAAAAGGGATGGACCATGATCAATGGGTACGGGTGGTACGTACTCTAATAAGATAGATCATATCTTAATTATTTTCATAACCAATCATTTACTTATTTAAATATTTAATTGCATAAATTTATTTTAAGATAACTACTCAAAGTCCCTGCGGATTCGATCCATTACTCTCACTACTCTACCTAAAATTAGTGGAATTAAGGTGTTTAAATCATTGCACTACAACACGCATCGAATTTTTGGCATCGTTGCCGGTGACATAAGTGCAGTTATTTTGAAAAAATATTAAAAAAATTAAAATAAAAAAATTTATAAAAAAATTTATAAAAAAATGTATCACAAATTTTTTATTAATTTTATTCTTATTTTTAGTTACCTTAATTGTTAGATTTTTTATTTTCTTTTTAACATAAAAATTATTTTTCTTCTAATTACAAATTCACTTTTAACCTAATCAACTTTTTCTTTTAATTAACAACTTAAAGAATCTAGAAAAAAACCCTAAGACACTTTCCATAAAACGTAATTAATTTTTTTAAAAAAATAAAAATAAAAATAATAAAAATTAAAAAAAATATTTTATTTATTTTCTATGCTTAGATTGACTTAGGTAAATTTATTTTCTGCAAAACTCAAAAAAATTTTCCATTGACATCTCATAATTTATTAGAAAATTAAAAACTTAATCATAAAAATCTAAATAAATAAATAAATAAAATAATTAGATAATTTTGTTTGATAACTTCAAGAACTTGACATCTGCTTGTTGCATAATATTTTATAATTAATTTTAAGGTTACAAACCCCTAATCAAGATAAGATGGGAAGTTGATCACCTTTTCTTGGCCCACAAACTACATCCTTCATTTTGCATTAACCCAACCTTTAACTCTAAAATTAACTAGACGTCAGCTCCTAAAGAACTCGAGCTCAATAGGATAAGGCACCTGAAAGAGTTGGACTGAGTCGGGATTGACTTACTAATTGGTGTCTAGAAAAGAAAAGAAAAGTGGTTATTTAATTGGTTCCGTTCGCTTACCTAAGTCAAGCAACGGGGGGACCTTCACTGACCTTACCCTTAACTTGCTAGTTGATCAGTTAGTTTTTGACTTGGAGAGCTCCAAGGCGGTCTTGGAAGTTAGGAGCTGTCTAGATTTAGGTTAAGCATAGGGTAGAGAGTTTAATCTTTGTTAACTTGATTGCTAATAATTATTAAATCCTAATAAAATTAGTCTTCATTGCTCTTAGTTCTAGGAATCTCTTGGGATGTCTTTTAGAATCTTCTCATTTCTCTTCTATTACATTAGTTTGATTTTTTTAAAAAAAAAATTGAATTACTATTTGCTTTAGAGTACACCATAGGGTGTATGCTTGGTCGTTGATCGTTACAACCTAACCTCATACCCCTAGATCTTGAAATAGAGAGAACCTTTAGAAAAACAGACTTAGAATTATGGACCCTAATAACAAAAATGATCCACCATGCCAGTTAAAGGAGTATTTCACTCCTTCAAAATATACCACTCCTTCAAAATATACCTACTCTCCCTGCATTCAAGTGCCCCCAGTGGAGGCCACTCAATATAAGATCAAGTTAAGTGTGATTCAAATGTTACCTTCATTTTATGGACTTGCAAATGAAGACCCTTATAAACATCTAGATGAGTTTCTTAAAATTTGTTCTACCATAAAAATTCAAAATTTTTCTGACGATGCTCTTAGACATAAGTTGTTCCCATTTTCTCTCAAGGACAAAGCCAAATATCGGTTAAATTCTTTAGATACTATAATAATTTCAACCAGGGATCATCTTCAAAGAGAGTTTCTCAAGAAATACTTTCCTATAGGAAAAACTAATTAAATTAAAAAAGCTATAACAAGTTTTTTCTAGATAAATGGAGAGATGTTTCATGAGACATGGGAGAGATTAAAAGAATTAATTAGAAAATGTCCATATCATGCTATACCCAAATGGCAACTGGTCCAGTGCTTTTATGATGGTTTAACAGAAAAGCATCGGCAAATGGTTGATGCTTCATGTGGTGGGACATTTATGTTAAAGAATGAACATGAAGCTTGACAACTCTTTGAGATATTGAGTAAGAATTTATTACATCACATGTCAAATGCTTGTAGAAACTCTCCTATAGGATCTAAAAGAGGTGGACTATATAAAATAGGTTATTCTATAGATATCTATACTAAGGTAGATGAATTATTCCAGAAACTTGACCGAATTCTACAAGTAAACACCTCTTCCCCATCTATTGAAAATCATGAGGTTTGTATAATCTGTTCAAGTCCGACCCATTCTATAAGTGATTGTCCAGCCGTATACCAATTTTCTGAGCTTATTCAAAAGCAAGCCCACCAAGCCCAAACCCAAATAGCTTCTAGATCAAGAAATGATCCATATTCGAATACCTACAATCCTGGTTAGCAAAATCACCCAAATTTTTCTTGTAAACCTCAATCTGTCATCAACCCAATATCAATTAGGCCTAACCATCAGGAGACCCAATTCAAAAACATGTTGTATTCCCAATATCCAAGCATCCCACAACCTCTACCAAGTAATCATGATCCTACTTTCGAAGACAAGGTGCTACAAGCACTAAAGGGGCTAGAAATGAATACTCAACTCCTTCACTCTCATACCCAGTCTATCGCCAAGCTAGAAACCCAGATAGGTCAGCTAGCAATAGCTTTCAGTAGGAGGGAGAAGGGTAAATTACCCAGTCAGCCCATTAGTAATCCAAGAGGGCAATACATGGCTGAGAGCTCCACTGGTCCAGAAACTTCTTCTGAACATGCCAAATCTGTCATAATCCTTAGGAATGAAAAAACTTTAAATCAGCATGAAGTGACTCAACAAGAAGAACAACTCACACGACTAAGCCATAAAGAAAAATATTGAAAAAAAAGAACCAATTGATTCAACACCTATACTTAAGGCTCCATTTCTAAGTACTTTAGAATCTCCTTTATCTTTTGATAAGAAGAATATCAAGATAAATGAAATGTTAGAATTGTTCAAACATGCTCAAATTAATTTACCCCTTCTTGATGCAATTAAACAAGTCTCTGCTTATGCCAAATTCTTAAAAGATTTATGCTCTCAAAAGCAAAAATCTAAGGCACACATACCGAAGAAAGTCAACCTAACTGAACAGGCTAGTTCAATCTTTCAACAAGTTACTCCATCCAAACTTAAGGATTCCAGAACCCCAATTATATTCCGTGTCATAGGAAACCTTACATTAAGAAAGCATTGCTAGATTTAGGTGCAAGTTTTAACCTTCTCCTAAGTTCAGTGTATGACTTATTTGGATTTAGATAATTGAAACCAATAATGATAACCCTGCAATTAGCTGACCGATCAATTAAGGTACCCCACGGAATACTGGAGGATGTGCTGGTTAAAGTGGATAATTTTATTTTTCAGTAGACTTTCTAGTTTTAGATATGGAATCTGGTCACAATCCCAGTCAAATACCAATCATTCTAGGTAGACCCTTTCTAGCAACTGCTAATGCTTGTTTAAACTATAGAACTGGGGTCATAGATGTATCTTTTGGAAATAAAAATCTGAGGTTGAATATTTTTAATGCATCTCAAGGACCACCTCTATATGACCATAATGAGATCAACATGCTAGAGGAAATTATAGATGATAAGACCCCTGCTTTATTCGACTCAGATCCTTTACAGGCATGTCTGATGCATTTTGGAGTGGATGATTTTGATATTGATGGATATTATAAAGATATAAATGCAATTTTAGAGCCATCCGATTTTAGCACCATTCCCCTTTGGATTGTAAAATACGACCAATTACCTACACACTCTAGTACACTGATGGTACCCTCCCTAGAAGCACCACCTTTCCTAGAGTTAAAGCCTCTTCCTGCTACATTGAAATATTCATTTCTTGAACCCAATGATACCCTTCCGGTAATCATTGCATCTGATTTAACTATTGATCAGGAAGACCAACTTTTAGGAGTACTCAAAGAATATAAGGAAGCGATTGGATGGTCCATTGCCGATCTGAAAGGAATTGACCCCTCCATCTGCATGCATCATATTCATTGCGAGGAAAATGCCAAACCTTATAGAGACATACAGAGGAGACTTAATCCTATTATGAGAGAGGTTGTAAAGAAAGAGATAGTAAAATGGTTAGATGCAGGATTATCTACCCAATTTCTGATAGCAAATGGGTTAGTCCCACCCAAGTTATACCTAAAAAATCAGAAATTACTGTAATAAAGAATGAAGAAGGAGAATTGCTTTAAACTCGTACCACAATTGGTTGGCGAGTTTACATAGACTATAGGAAACTGAATAACGTTACTAGAAAAGATAAATTTTCACTACCTTTTATCGATCAAATTCTAGAATGATTAGCTGGTCAGCAATTCTTTTGCTTCCTGAATGATTACTTAGGTATAATCAAATACCAGTCTTTCCTGACAATCAAGACAAAACCACCTTCACTTGTCCTTATGGAACGTTTTCTTTTAGACGCATGCCATTTGGACTTTGTAATGCACCTGCTACATTTCAATGATGCATGTTGGCAATTTTCTCATACATGATAGATTTTGGAGGTATTCATGGATGACTTTTTAGTATTTTGGACCACTTTTAAGGATTGCCTTAATAACCTAGCTCAAGTATTGAAACGATGTAAACAAACAAATTTGGTGTTAAGTTGGGAAAAGAGCCCTTTTATGGTCCAAGAGGGAATTGTTTTAGGCCACATTATTTCTAAGAAGGGGATTGAGGTAGATAAGGCCAAAGTGAAAGTCATCTCAAAACTCCCACCTTCAACTTTAGTCAAACAAATAAGATCCTTTCTTGGTCATGCTGGATTTTATAGGAGATTCATCAAAGACTTTAGCAAAATTTCTAGACCTTTGTGCAAATTGCTTGCCAAAGAAACCTCTTTTATTTTTGATGATAATTGTTTAAAATCCTTCAATACTCTTTATACAACTTTGACCATAGCACCAATTATCAAGCCTCCTGATTGGTCCTTTTCCTTTGAAATCATGTGTGATGCATCAGATTTTGCAATTGGTGCAGTGTTAGGACAAAGAATCAATAAGGAGCCACATGTGATTTATTATGCTAGCAAAACCCTTTCAAATGCTCAACTGAACTATACTACACTGAAAAGGAGTTATTAGCTATTATGTTTGCTCTAGAAAAATTTTGATCATATCTTTTAGGATCTAAAGTTCTGGTTTACTCTGATCACACGGCCCTTAAACACCTCTTATCAAAGAAAGATACTAAACCACGATTGATCAGATGGATTTTGCTTCTATAAGAATTTGACTTAGAGATCTGTGATAAGAAGGGTTCTGAAAATGTGGTAGCTGATCACATCTCTAGAATTTTAGTTGAACACACATCAAGCACAGATGAGATCATGGAGAAATTTTTTAATGATCAACTTTTTTCAATTTCTTTTAGTCTTCTCTGGTTTGCCCATATTGTCAATTACTTATAGCAACAAGATAAATTCCTTCTCACTAGTCTAAACAAGAAAAGGATAGATTTTTTTCACAAGTAAAGTATTATTTTTGGGAAGAACCAGAACTTCTGTCATACCCTTGCTTGTGGAGGACACTTTAGTGGAAAGGAAACTGTAGCAAAAGTGTTTCAGAGTGGATTTTATTGGCCAACACTTTTCAAGGATGTACATGAGTTTAGCCAAAACTGTTTGCGATGCCAGCAAACTGAAAAATTTTCAAGAAAGATATGATGCCGCTGACTCCCATATTAGTAGTCAACATTTTTGATGTTTGAGGGATTGATTTTATGGAACCTTTTCCTATTTTATTTGGATATGAATACATATTGGTTGCAGTAGATTATGTGTCAAAATGGGTTGAGGCCATAGCAACCCGAACTAATGATCATAAGGTTGTAATCAAATTCATTCAACATAATATTTTTAGTCAATTTGGGTGCCTAAGAGCTATTATTAATGATGAAGGCAAACACTTTACTAATAGAAACTTTGAGGACTTAATGAAGAAATATGGGATAACCCATAAAGTTGCAACATCATATCATCCCCAGACTAATGGCCAAGTAGAAATCTCTAACAGAAAGATCAAACAGATTTTAGAGAAGTCGGTAAGGCCCGATAGAAAAGACTGGTCAACACGTTTAGATGATGCACTATGGGCTTATCGTACTGCATTTAAAACTTCCGTAGGAATGTCTCCTTACCGATTAGTGTTCAGAAAAGCTTGTCATTTACCAGTAGAATTGGAACATCGTGCATTTTGGGCTATTAAAAAGTTTAACTTTGATATGAAAAATGCAAGTTCCAATAGGAGACTCCAGTTGAACGAGTTAGAAGAGTTATGCAATGAAGCGTACGAATATGCTAAAATTTATAAAGCTCAAACTAAAGCATATCATGATAAATACATTTCAAGAAAAACCTTCAAACCTAATCAAAAAGTTTGGCTCTTCAACTTAAGACTAAGACTTTTCCCTAGAAAACTTTACTCCCGCTGGGATGAACCCTTTCTTGTATCCTAGGTATTTCTCCATAGGGTGATAAAACTCAAAGATCCTAAGCAAGGGAATATTTTTAAGGTAAACGGTCAACGATTGAAGCCTTATATGGATGGAATTAATGATGAGAAGTTAGTTGAATCAATTGACCTTTTGGATCCAGCATCACCATGATTCCAAGCACAGTCTAGCTGAAGACTTTAAACTTAGCGCTCTTAAGAGGTAACCTAAATTTTTATTTTCTGACTTTATTTTAGTGATTCTTATTTATAGGAATAAGAGACTACTCTACACGGTCACTCCTAACATTACACGAGGCATATCTCATCCATGTGGTATTTCTTCTTGTTTTATTCTTCCTTATTCCATCATTGAGGACAATGGAAATTAGGTTGGAGGGTAAGGAAAACCTTTTTGAAAAATATTTTGAAAACACCTTGACAATTTTTAAAAATTTTAATTTTTTTTAAATCATGCGCCATGAAAGAAATTCTATAGAGTTAAAAAGTATTAGCTAATTACTGTAGCGAGCCATGGAGTAGACTAGCTATCAGACTTTTAGCGGCCTACCTAGGTCATCTAAAGGATATTAGTACTTTTATTGCACATGCACACTGATGAGGTAAACTATGTATTAGTTGTAAGGTCAATTGGAGATTCAATCATTATTGAAAATTGATAATTGATATACATCCCGATGAGAGAAACTTGAATTTAAGAAAAGAGCTATCTGCCTAATTAAAAAATAAAAATTTAAAAAAGAGCAAGTCTAAACATTGGTTTTTCATCGAGTAACCGGGCACCTTCACCTAAGTAAGCGTTGTTGTTCGTGTCAAAAAGTGGGCAATGTGAAGATATCGCTAAAAAAATAAAAAAAATAAAAAAAATAAAAAAAAATATCAGGCAATGTGAAAGCTACCTTAGATCAAGTACTTAATTTAAGAGTGTATAAAAAATTGACTAAAATAAGTTATAAGTGAAAATATCATTGTTCCTTACAAGCTAGTACTGAAATACTAAGTTAGCCATACAAATACAAGTGTTGTAGATCTATAGATGAACTTTAAAAAAGTTTCTGATAGTTTAACTACGAAATTTACTTCAAAAACTCAATACTTAGTTTGTGATACTAGCTAGTTTCTTTCAACTTTAAGCCTATATTTAATCTTGAAAAAGAGATCTTAGTGACACATGATTTTATTTTAATTATATTTCTTAAGGACTAGCAATGATTAAGTTGGAAGGAATGATAAGTACATAAATACTAGCCATAAAAGTATTAATTTATAGACCAAATTATTATTATTCTTTTAAATTTAATACTTTTATAATTTTTAGGAAAAGACCCTACCAACTCGAAGAGCTTGATTTTAGGAGTCCAACAGTATAAACGGTACTCAAATCGGACTTAAAACAAGCTCAAAATGAATTTTTCAAGATTTAACCCTAGAATTGCACGAAATTTAAAGCCATCGCAGATAAGAGGAAATCATGTGATATGTTTAAGGCTATGATTTAAACTTTGATAGGAACAAATCTGATCTGCAAAGATTTGTTATAAAAGAATGAATCATCCAATAATCCTTTTATCCCCCGTTCTTCTCTTGGTTCCGTCCCACTCCTATTTTTTTTCCCTCCACTCCATAACCCAAATCTTTCCATCCGTTTTTCTTCCACCAGCCATCATACCTTATATACTCAACCATCTTCCTATCTAAGGAAGCGGATATGCGAAAGCAGAAAGCAGATTTGCGGAAGCAGAAAGCGGATTTGCAGATCCATCATCTCAAAAAGTAGTAGACTATATTTTTTTATGTAATCTTTTAGATACTATGAAATAAAGTATTTATTTATGTTTACTTGTATTAAATGTTCTTCAAGTGAAAATAATTTTGGACTAATCTATTCTCTAAAAGGGACAGGCTGTGATCAATGAGTATGAGCCGTACTCTAATTAAGATAAATTATATCTTAATTATTTTCACAATCAATCAATTGCTTATTTAAATATTTAATTGTATAAATTTATTTCAAGATAACTACTCAAAGTTTCTGTGGATTTGATCCCTTACTCTTACTACTCTACCTAAGATTAGTGGAATTAAGGTGTTTAAATCGTTGTGCTACGACATGCATCACTTATAATAGATTGAGCTGGGCTTTTCTATGTCGTACTTTTTTTGAGTTTGAATTTAACAAGGTCTTTGTTGATTGGGTTATGGCCTGTGTTCACCGGCCATCTTTCTCTCTCCTTATTAATGAAGGTCAGATTGATTATTTTCACTCTGAGGTCGAACTGAGGTAGAGATGCCCTCTTTCTTCATTCCTATTTATCCTCTCTGCTGATGCTTTATCCTGGACTCTAATTCAGGCTTAGCAGGGCTCTTCTCTAGTCCCCTATACTGCAGGTCCCCATAGGCCCTCGGTTTTCTACCTACTATTTGCTGATGACTGCATTCTCCTAAGCAAGGCTACTATACGGAATGCTACCACTTTTGTGATCATTTTGCAGTCTTATTATTGGGCTTCTGGTCAGAAAGTTGATCTGAGTAAATCTTTGATCTGTTTTAATCCAAAGACGACTCCTGCAGTTAAGGGGTCTATCTCGCAAATCATGGGTATTCCTGTTCTGGCTGATTGGCTATCCTATCTTGGGATATCTATTACGGTGAGATGGCCATGAAACTCTAACTTCAGCAACATGAAGAGGTGGATCCGCATCGCCTGGATGGGTGGCAGATCAGTGGACTCTCTATGATGGCGAGGATTACTCTTTTACGCTTGGTGCTATCTTCTCTTCTCTCTATTTTTTATCTAATGCTACCGTCCCATTGACTTGTTTGAGGAAAATAAAGAGATATTTTTAGAACTTCCTCTGAGCCTCGATGTAGGATGGTCATGGTATTCATCTTCTGGCTTAGGACATTGTCTGTAGTTGGGTTTCAGTCTCTCACTATTAGAAGGGAGGCTTTGATTAATTAGAAAATTAACTTATTATGACGAATTAATTCATCGCAATAAATACAAAAGTCACCGTAATAAGTTATTACAATCAAAAAAAATTATCGTAATAAGTTGTTTTTGTAATAACTTATTATGACGTAACTAATTTCATCGTAATAAATGACATATTATGATGAAAATAAACCATCGTTATAATTTTTTTAAAAAATATATTTTTAATAAAAACCTATTATGATAACTTATTTTCGCTATAATAGATGTCTATTATGGCAAAATTAAGTTATCGTAATAACCTGTAACCTATTACGATGACTTAATTTCACTGTAATAGCTATCTATTATGGCAAAATTAGGTCACCATAATAACCTGTAACCTATTACGGCGACTTAATTACACCGTAATAGTTATCTATTATGGTAAAATTAAGTCACCATAATAAATATTTATTTTAATTTTTTTATTTTGTATCTATTACAATAATTTATATAATATTAAAGTAATGATATTAAAAATAATTTTTTGCTTCAAAATTTTCACAAAAAATTTAATAAAAATTTTCGTTCATTTCAATAAAATCATCATATACAATGTTTTTAAAAATATATAATTAAAAAAAAATGCATATATTATGGAGGAAATGAGGTCTGCTGGGATCTACTAGGAGGAAATCCAAGCACTAGCTGTCGCATGTAACTAGTGAGCTGATCTTCTGTTGTTAAGTGATGATATCCTTCTGTTGACTCAATTGCTCTCGACACTCATATAGTTCCTCTCAGCACTCGTGTAGCTCCTTCTTTAATTGTGAGTTTTTCGAAGATGAAGAACTACCTCTAGTTCTCGATGTACCCTTTGGTAGTGGACCCCATATTAACCATATCTAGAACCTAAAACCTCCTCAAAAGCGGCATCCTTATTGATTGGTTATACTATAGAGTCCTGTGAAGAAAGTCGCTCTATTAACTATGCCTACAATGAAAAAAAAAAAAAACAAATTCAACATGTTTAGTATAAAACATTACATTCAAGAATATTATATTTTTAATTGATAAAACTTACATGGGTATCTTCAGCTCTTTCATTTATCTATTGATTCTTTTTTTTGTCAAAATGATGAGTATTCCACATATGAAGTCTGGATGGCTCCTCTCCCGTAACAGGATCTCCCTGAAAAGAAATAATAATAGTTTAAGATAATAAATTTCATCAAAAAAGAATAATCATAATACGAATCTTCTTTCCATATGGTTTACCTTCCTGTCAATGCCCAAATATATTGTGATTTGTGATTGTTACAGTAAAGACTCAACAAAGTTTGGACTGGTTTTGATATTTTAGTGTCTTTCTGTTTGCTTCTTTTATCTTCGCTGATTTTAGATCTTTTGCAAAATGCATTGCATATTTTATTATCAGTTTTAGAATTGTCCAAAACCAATCCATTTAGTCCATTGGCTAAACCACTGGCTGAAACCAGAAACCAGTTCTTAAACCTTGGATCTGATGGTTATGTCGAAGATCTGTAATAAAATTATGTTGTCAATCCGAAGACTGTTACTGTGATTTTCAGTGAGCCTGCAAGATGATGCTTCTTTGAACTTCTTAGCTGTTTCAGTTGCTGTGCATTAAGAGTATATTAATCATTACCATTCAAAGACTCCACGTACCACTAAACTTCCTATGATATGATATAGGTAAAGTTTTATCATGAATTGGAGCTCCATCCCTGCTCTAATTCTGGGTGGGTTTTCTCCTATCCTGAAGAGAATATAGGTCGGCCAACTCCTATTTCCACTGTGAACTTGTTATGAGTTCCAACATTTCATGAAGGACAACTAGGAGGGCAAGGGCCAATGATCAATCTCTCCCACATCGTTGCCCAACATCGAATCCAAAACTAATATGAAATAGGCATATGACATTTCAAGACAAATTTGAATAGAAGAGGACCCAACAAGAGTTCTAGCGCTGGGTATCAAGGAATCTTAATAGGAAATTTCTACAACCTAACCCTCATTTTGATGGCAATTTGAGTCTAAATTTTAAATAGTTATCCACAAAACATGGTGTAAATGCAAAAAGACAACCAGGGACGAAATTTTAAATAAAACCTGTTCGCTGTCAAATCAATACCATGGTATTCCCTTTCTCTTTCCTTTGGAGGTTTATTAAATAAAACCAGCTCTAATGCAATACAGAAGATGAAGAGTGTAAAAGAATTTTTTTAAGCATCTATAGATTTTGTCATAATAATAATAATACATTTTATTTGGAACAGTTATCAAAGTTAGGCAGGATGTCATAGATCAAGTTTTTTTTTTTTTTTTGTTACAAACGGATGATCACATCATTTTAGGATGAGTCAAACCCGATATATCAGAATACAAAATTTAGGTTAAAACAAGATGACAAGGATCTCCCACTTTCCAGCTCCAAAAGTCTAAGTGATCGGCCACCCTTGCGGCGATCCAGTCCGTCACTGAGTTAGCTTTCCTATAGATGTTCCGAATCTGGACCTAGAAAGCACCCTGAAGAAGAGAACGAATGTCGTACATCAAGGGATTGATGGGTAGATGATCGTTGTGGTCCTGACAGAGCCAACAGATCACAGTCATAGCTTCCCCCTCAATAATAAGGCTTTGGGCACCCAGGCAGCGAATGGCACAGGAAATACTAGCCCAAGCGGCATACAACTCAACTAGCGGCATCGAGGAATCAAGAAGGCTGAATCCACTAGCAGCCAACATCTCACCATTCGACCCTCGAATCTTGAAAGCTGAACCTCCGGATCTACCGTGAACACTCCCATCAAAATTAATTTTGACAGACCCAAGACGAGGGGGCTCCTAATATATAAAGACCATACGTCGGTGCGCTGCCGAGGTAGCATGGGAGCTCTAGAGGCCAGGCTATCAGAATCAAGAACATAATGATGGAGAGTGTACTCAGCTGATAAAGAGGAAGCTGTCCTCACAACCCTACTCATCAGTAAACACAAGCCGGTTCTGGGATAACCAGACTTGATAAGCAATATAGGCCCTTGTCGTACCTCTCTGAATGATACCTCTCCCCATATCCTGCCTAATCAAGCCCATAAAGGATATACACTGAGAAGTAGCACTATCATCCCACGGTCGGTCACCAGAACTATGCCAGATCTGTCTAGCTCTGGAACAGGTGAATATAGCATGATCAACTGTCTCGTCCTCGCTACCACATAATGGGCACGTAGGTTGGAGTCCCAATCCCCGTCCCGAGAGCACTAAGCGGGTAGGAAGACAATTCTGGTCAAGCTTCCAAACAAATAGACGGACCCTAGGATGAATGGGAAGATGCCAGATCCAAGCTATATCCAACGACTGCTAGGGCTGGGATCTGTAAATCTTGAGAAGATCCCTGATAGGAGCATGGGCCAAATAGGATCGCCTCCAAACCTGGTATCGGGGGTATGACCAGAGACAAGAGGAATAGAAAGAATATGATAATAAAGCTCTTCCCCAAAGAATCTGGACAGCAATGGGGTAGCCCAGGTAGCATGCTCCTGCTCAATAAGATCAATAACTCTCATCCCGCTAGTTATGGCATTGCTGACAAAAGTAGGCCATCGAGACAAGGGGAGGTCAGAAATCCACGTATTCCGAACAATATCGATAGAGGCTCCATCACCAATCATCCACGAGATGCTGTTTAGGATGGCCGGGCATGCCGACATGCCTCTTTCCAAAAGAAAGTGTGCCCCCGTGAAGGCAGTGGATCATAGGATAAATCCCATGCTCCGTACTTACCCTGCATGAATGAGCTCCACATACAATTTGGATCAAGCAGGAATCGAGTGGCATGTCTAGCAATCAACGCCTCCCTTCTAATAGTGAGAGACTGGATCCCAAGCCCACCCTCAGTGATAGGCAAGTAGACAGTGTCCCAAGCCAATAAGTGAACACCATGCCCATCCTGCATTGAAGCCCAAAGGAAGTCTCTAAAATATCTCTCAATCCTTCTCAAACAAGTCAACGGGACTAAAGCATTGGATAGAAGATAAAGAGGAAGAGCAGAGAGCATCGATCGTAACAGAGTAATCCTTGCCATCATAGATAGCCCGGTGACCTGCCACCCATCCAGCTGCTTACGAACTCGCCTCTCTAGAGCACTAAAATCAGAGATCCTAGGCCATCTCCCAGTTATAGGAATCCTCAGGTAGGATAGCTAGTTAACCTGCTCAAAGATGCCCATGATATGCATAATAGGCCCCCTAACTGAGGTAGACAACCTCGAAGTAAAGCAAATTGAGGATTTGCTTAGATTAACTATCTGTCGAGAGGCCCGGCAGTAAGACTAAAAAATAGTGGCAAATATGGTAGCATTGCGAATCGTAGTCCTACCCAGAAGCATGCAGTCATCTGCAAACAGAAGGTGAGATATCGAGGGTCCCTGGGGGCTAGCACTGTAGGGGAGAAGACCTAAACCCTGCTGAGCCTGCTGAAGAGCCCGAGATAAAGTATCCGCTGAGAGTACAAACAGTAATGGGGAAAGAGGACACCTCTGTCTCAACCCGATCTCAGAGTGAAAGTAATCAGTTTGACCTCCATTAATGAGGAGAGAGAAGGATGGTCGGTGAATACAGGCCATGATTCAATCAATGAATAGTTCCACAAACCCAAACTCATGAAAAGACCGGTTCAAGAAATCCTAGCTCAATCTGTCGTAAGCTCTCTCCATATCCAGCTTAACGGCCATAAGACACTGACGAGCTATGGTTCTCTGAAGGTCATGCATGAATTCCTAAGCTAACAGGGCATTATCGGTGATACTACGCCCATGAAGGAAAGCCCCCTACTCCTGAAAAATGAGGTGAGGGATAACCATACACAGCCGGGAGACCAAGAGACGAGCGCATACCTTATATAAGGTAGTGTATAAACTGATAGGCCGATAATGCTGAGGAATGAAGGCATCCGACCATTTAGGCACTAGGGTTACAAAAGTATGATTCCAATCAGAGGGCATAGCTTTCAACTGAAAGACAAGCTAGATCGCCTGCACAATTGCCTGACCCAAAATACCCCAATAGTGACGGAAGAAAAATGGAGGAAAACATCAGACCCAGGGGCCTTATCAGTCCCAAGATCCCATAAAGCCCATCGAACATCCTCAGCAGTAATAGCCCTGGTAAGAATGTCATTCTCTGCAGCTGTAACTCTATTAGGGGGTCAAAACAGGACAGACAGGGAATCCATCACCTGCATGCTCAGTCCATCTAGATTGGAAGAAGTGAAAGAGTTGATCTCTGATAACCTGGACATCCTCCTGAATCTGACCCTCCTCATCAGCTAAACGCCTTATATGGTTCCCCGCTCGGCGTTTAAGAGTGGCCTGGTGAAAGAATCTAGTATTACAGTCCCTTTCTTGAATCCACTGGATTCGGGACCTTTGTCTCCAATAAGTCTCCTACTGCATCAGGAGGGAGTGGTGAAGTGCCAAACTAGATCGAGGGACAAAAGATTAGAAGCAGAAAGAAAGCCCTCCTGATCCTCTTTAGCCTAAAGAGAAGTGATGTTAGATTCAACCAACTCAACTTGCCTCACAATGTCCCTCACCTCCAGTCGGTTCCATCTGGAAAGCTTGCGTATAGCAAGAACTAGACGTCTAGATAACCTATAGATGGCATTCCATCTAACTGGTAACCTCCAGACCTGAGAAATAGTCAGAGCAGCAGAATAGGATGTCCAAAACTTCTCAAATCTGAACGATCGGCTCTGCTGAATAGAGACATCAGTAGAAATAAGAACCAGACAGTGATCAGATGCAATTCTGGGCAAGTGAGTGATAGAGGGAGAAGAGTAGAGCCGGAGCCAATTAGAAGTTGTCAGGGCTCTGTCCAATCTTTTCCAAACTCTAGCTGATTCGTGCCGGTTGTTACACCAAGTGAACTGGGACCCCTCAAAACCCAAGTCCAAAAGGCCAGTATAAGAAATAAAAGACCTAAATTCAGCATGACCTGCAGAATCAGCAGTTTGCCAACCCCCTTTCTTCTCGGAAGCCCCCACAATACAGTTAAAATCACCTGCAATAAGGGAGGAAAACCCCTGGGTAAGGAGAGACTAAAGCTCATTCTAGATTACCCGACGCTTTCGATAGTCAGTACTGGCATAAACGCCCAAGAGGAGCCAAGGGACAGAGCCTCCCTCAGAGATGACCAAAGCAACCTACTGGCCACAGCGATGAAAGCATATACTCTAATATTGTTGTGCCTCCACAGAGCCAAAATCCCACCCGAAAGACCGACAGACTCAATAGCATCCAACATCCAAGATCTTGAAATCTATCTGCGGAAGCGGACCAGACTAGCCCCGACAGCCGGGTCTCCAACAGAATACAAATGTCAAAATTGTGAAGCTGCATAAGCCTCTCAAAAGAGGAGCGAAACGATGGTTTCAGAGCTCCTCTCACATTTTAGATAAGAATCTTCATTCTGAGGCTTGATTGGGGAGAACCCTGATCTGGGCCCCAGACAACACCTCAACAGATGGATAGCTATCAGAAGGGAATCCCTCCCCAGATCCCTTAACATAGCCATCAGCAGACATAGTTGGGCCCATCACCACGACTAGATCATCCGGCTGAATTGCCTACTTAAGCTGAAGAACTGCAACCTCATGGGTACTGCCTTCCAACTGATTTGATTGAGTGGACTCTGGACCAATCCCAAGGTCAGGCCCTTCCTTACAACGGGACTTCTTTGTCCCCAGACTAGACAAGACATCAAGCCCCCGACCAGAGTCGGCGGATGCCGAGAAGGTAAATGAGCACGTGTACTCCCTTTAACTGCGAGAGGGCCTTACCTTTTCCTTTCGAGGATTTGGAGACCACTCTATGTGATGCAAGCTCCATAGGGCAAGCCCTCTTAGAAGGGCCCGGATTGGATCCCTTACGGGTCATCGGGCATCCATACCTGTTACCAAAACCCAACTCCGAAAAAGGATTTCCACCTTCAGACAGCCGGGAATTAGGTTTTAGGATACCAGTCTGGATTCCACCAAGAGGCTTCAGGGAACCAGGTTTCAGTGGGTTATCTAGCACACCATCAAATACCCGACATGCTACCTGAGCTTGCTCAAGGGAGCCCAGAACCAGCTGAACATCCGAGAAGGAAGAGGACCGACCTCCCCTCCCTGCTCCCTGATCCAGCATCACCTCCGACGACACAGGGGAACGGCTGGACTGACGCCAAGCAAACTTCTTAGGAATCTGCCAGCCGTCCATAGAAGCAGAGGAAGGCACCGTATCAGTCGGTGCCTCCTTCCTGAGAGGCCAACACTGTTCCTGCAGGGATCTTCGTCGCCGGAGAGCAGCCATCCAGGGGCCAAATCTGGGGCCAATGGAGGATGATGATGTAGGGAGAAATAAACTCCGAGGCATGCATATTTTAAAATTTTGATAACTATTATCAATGCGGAAACTAAAAGATTACATATTAATCTATCTAATATGTATCAAGATCATATCTTTGCCTTATATAGGATCGCTTGATCTAAAATATCCATATAAATAAAATCATCAAGATCATATCTTGATCCTTAAGATAAGAAGTCGTACTTCTTGCCTTGAATCATGCCTTAAGATCTAGGGATCATATCACTTACCTTAAGGGCAGTTGGTAAATCCTTTTATGCTCTGCAGCCATTCAATCGCCCGGCCTCTAGTATCGTCCATGCGAAGCCCCAAATGAACATATTTCCAAGAGTGCTAGCTCATAGAAAAACAACTTTGCTGATCTTGAATCCTCCCACTTGAATCTTCCTCCAAGATCCACTACGCTTCCACTAACACCAGAATCACCAGGATTTTCTATTCTACTCTTTTAGAATTTCAATCCACGACATCTCATGTGTTGTTGTTCTGTGTAATTTGGTGAGGGATGTCCTTTATTTATAGTCTCATTTTAGCCAGCACATTGAATTCTAATATTTAGAATTCCGTCGTTCGGTAAAAGCAAAGAGACGCCGAACCAAAGAGGCACGGCTTTTGGTTAATTCTGACGTTCGGTGAAAACTAAAGAGTCGCAATGTTTGGCTAATTACGACGTTCGGTGAAAACCAAAGAGTCGCAGTATTTGGCTAATTCAAAGAGGTATATGAATTCTAACACTTAGAATTCCAATGGAAGAAGATTAATGTCGGGCATTAAATTCTATATGAGAATTTAATCTCTCATGAGATGAGATTTCAGCCATCTCATCATGTGAGATCCTTATGCGAGAGGTTTGGGTTCAGGTGATGGTTTAATCTAATCTGAATTTATTGAACTGAACCCACATAGATCATGGTCCTAGCCCAAATCAAATTTGGCTAGTCCTGAATCTATTTAAATCTAAATCAAGTCTAATTTCAAATCAATATTTGAAATTGACTAGTCCTTCTAATAGACTTAAACCAAATTGAATCTTATTCACTTGTACTTAACCCAATTGAGATAATTCAATCAATCAAATTGATTAATTAAATCATATACGATTCTCAATCATTGATCAGCAAATAAATCATCCTAGAAAACTTCTATGCGTGTGACTCTCTAGGTTCGAACCTAAGCCGATAGCATAGAAACAACTTTCTATACTAATCGATGTGCCCATCTAGCAATGGAACCCGATGTTCGGATAGGTCGAAGAGTTGCCGAACAAACTCCAAGAACCCTAAGAAACAGTTACCGTATAATTTATCCTCTTGACCATAAATGCTAAGGATGGCTTAAGAGCCCGTCAACTCTAAACAGCAAATCCATAAAGTGATTTCAATTTTAGTGATCATGTGACTTTCACATGAAGTGCCTTGGCCAAGGTCTTGCTAAATTGAAACACAAGCATTTCTCCTTTTAACGAGATAGGTCAAATTCCATCTTGATTCACAACTGACTACCACAAGTACTTGACTGCACCCAGTAACCTTTCGTAGCTGGATTAGAAATCCAGGTGGTCCGGCACCTAAGTACAATGAGTTGCTTGCAAGTCACCGGTTGTGATCTTCAGGTCTGAAGGATACTTATAGCTATATCTTCTCGGATTAACTGTTGACAGTAGAGTATCCGAAAATGAGTCACATTTGGTGAAATGTACTCCTACACTTTCACCTGTATGTCATACCAGTGTCTCTACACTCCTTGGTTAAGAGAACAACCAACAAATATGATATACAATGTCCTATAATTGATAGTACTATGGCCCTTTTATAGTATATCATTTGGTCGCGAACTCTTTTGAGGACTTTCATAGATAAATCCTTCTTTATCGTGAAGGAAGATCCTGAGGGCTTCATTACTATTAGGAGTTCTTGTAATGAATAAACTGCCAAATAACTTTTATTAATATATCAATTTATATACAATTTACATTAGCACAATCATCAAATGATTAGCTTTAGGATACAATTCCCAACAGATGCCTGGTTCACTGACATATCACAAGAGCCGACGAAGTGAAGGGAGCCACAATGGGCACATATGCCTTCAATGTGCTCGTAAGAGAATTGCTGCCAGAATGGCTCTCTGATCCCACAGATCCTCACCCCCGATCGGAGGGGATTGCCTAAGTCTACTTGGACACAAGCCCTGGCAAAACCCCCTCGTTTCCTCATCTGAAAAGATGAAGTCCCCTGCCACCGAAAGGATGGAGGATAAGATATCCTCAATCCAGAACTCCAACGGAAGCTGCGGAAGACGGATCCAAACCATTGCTTGGAGAAGGGAATCAATAGCCAGAGTGAATTCAGGACGCCACTCTGCAATGGCGATAACTTGGCCATTCGCCACCCAGGGCTTCCTCAGAACTAATTCTTTGGCTTGGGAATCAAAAAAGCGGAAGATATAGTGACGGTGAGCCAGAGAGATCGATTCCACTTCACCCAGAACACCCGCACGGTGAAATTCCTTGATAATTGCCTCCGGCGGAACCCATCGAGTCAAGCTCCGAGCAATAATCACCTGCTGCCCCTAGACAACAACCTCGTGCTCTAGCGATTGCACCGGAATTTGTATAATGTCCGGGAACAACCTTTCGAGATTCGAAACTTCAGTCGGAGACGACGACGGGGCAACCCAACCAAATCGACCATCCGTAGCACGACGTCAAGGTCCTCCGGCACTCCTCGCCCCATCAGACGCCATCAGAGAAGGGCCGGAAGGGATCACCAAAGAGGAAACAAAGGAAGGACAATGGATCTCAGAGAAGCTGGAGAACCCAGACCACACCCTTACTCAAGAATCCACAGCAACTGGAGTTGGGGAAAACCAGATTGCCAACGTCCGAGGGGATCCGATCGGAGTCCCTGACAATGCTCGCCGGAGATCAGAGAGGGCACCACCGCTGGTACTAATCTCAAAGTGGCACAAGGGCTTTGGCACAAGGGCTTTGAAACCGATCGCGATAAAACACTGTAGTAGGAACTGTAGCAGAAATCGCCTAACTTTCTTTTTTCATAGATCAAGTTGAGAAACCTAACTTCTGGTCCCTGTCTCTGTCAGCAATTTAATGATAGTTCCGGTCAATGTTTCTCTTCATTTGTGGATTTTACTAGCATTGTAATTTTCGACTTCAGAACCGTTTCTTAAACCCAAATAATAATACACGATTGAAATGTTTATTCTAAATTTAAGTCATATCTATTTATAAAATAATATTCTATTATTTAAGCAATAACAAGCATTCAAAGAGAGAGTATTAGAAGAAATTGGTATCTCAAATGTTTATTTAGAGGATAATGCAAATATTTTTTGCAGTTCTCATTAGGAACGGATCTCATCCATCTTGGTGCATCCGGTGCAAAAGCCTTCATCTTGGCACACTAAGATATATTACGCTAAATCCATCATAGTTGTTCTCATATGCTTGTCAAAATTGTCTTATGCATCACTAATTCTTCCATTTGAAATCATAAAATAATTCCTGAATATATTGAATCTATGATAATAAAATCAACCATCAGTTAACTTTATCAAAAAATCTTACTAGTCTCCCTTATAGCAGTTAGATTAGCTAATAAAAGCCATTGTAGCAATTATTATTTTATTCTATAAATATATATCTAAAATTAAATGGTATACAATGGTTTCTTTCTATCCTTTAAAGAGTCCCAAATTTGTATATAATGGTATAATGGTATGTAATGGTATATTCTGAAATTTGTGGTGAGAAATAAGCGTGACTTCAGAAAAGACATCCTTGATTTCTCTCATATTTCTCTAGATGTTCGAGGCCAAAATGGTTTGTCAGGCATTTGGACTAAAATCGATAATTAGCTGGTGGATAAAGTAAAGACACAAGTTTCAAATCCCATAAAATTGGTAAATCATCATAGACGTTTATTTTGAATGGGATAATGTCATCAGACAATGGAAATGTATGGTAAATATAATGGACTGTTCTATATTGTAAGTAAAAAAAAAAAAAAAATCTGCAATCTGGTAGCAGTAGAGCACCTAATGCACTCTTCTATATAAACATAAATATGCAAAGCATATAAGAATGTCGAAACAATTGAACCAGCTAGCTAGCTTGATTTAAATATATATATATGCAGCTATTTATATTTCTTTGGTAAAAGTATGCAGGTACACATATTGGAAAATAAAATTTGCAATTTCATATACAGAAATCCTAGATTGGAAGTATGGCGTGCCTCAGAAGCAATATGATTAAATTCAAGAGAAGATAGTTATGAAAGACAATCCACATGGAGGTTCTTATGGGTTCATTTCCTCTCAGAGAAAATTTACTGAGGATCGCTTACCCCCAAACACAGCACATGACTGCTGCCCTTTTCATAATACACTGAAGGTTGAACATCCACAAGGATGAACGGCAGAGTAGAACCTTGCCTTTTAGGAGGCTGGTTTCTATGGGTTGTGATGTGGCTGATCCAATGCCGTTAGAGAATCATGAAGAAAGAAAACCGATGGAGCCCCCCTTTAGCCTCTAAAGGGCCCTTCGGCCACTATGGCGTTTATGGCCTCATAAAGCCACGCGCACCCAATTGCTCTAATCTCCAAGGCCGATGGCCCCATGGCCGACGGCTCCAAGGCCGACGGCCCCATAGCCGACGGCTCTAAGGCCGACGGCTCCATGGCCGACAGCTCCAAGGCCAACGGCTCCAAGGCCAACACCTCCAAGACCGACGGCCCCAAAGGCCAACACCTCCAAGACCGACGGCCCCAAAGGCCGACGACTCTATGACCGATGGCTCCAAGGCCGACTCCTTCAAGACCGACGGCCCCAAAGGCCGACACCTCCAAGACCGACGGCCCCAAAAGCCGACGGCCCCATGGCCGACGGCTCCAAGGCCGACGGCTCCATGGCCGACAGCTCCAAGGCCGAGGCCCGATGGCCGACGGCTCCAAGGCCGACGGCCCCATGGCCGACGGCTCCCTTGCCGACGCCGTTAGAAAACCGTGAAGGAAATTGATGGAGCCCTGCTTTGGCCTCTGATGTTCCTTCGGCTGATGCGACTGATCAAACCACATGACCCACGAGATGGAGGGATCACGAACTCAATGTCACACAGTCCGGCGCACTTCGCTCTTCTCGGCCTTGGGCTCATCTTAGCAGCGGCCCATCTCGATCTTGGTGTCAGCCGCGGCCCACTTCGACCACGGCGTCGGTCTCGGCAACGGCATTGGCATCGGTCACGGCCCATTCCTGTCTCGGTGTCGGTCACGGCGTCGGTCTCGGCAACGGCGTCGGCATCGGCTCCGGTCCATCTCGACCTTCGCATCGGCCTTGACGTCGGTTTCAGCAATGGCCACCCACGTTCAAGCTACATAGCCCACTTTCCTCGAGACTGGTGGATAACTTCACTATGAACGTGCTCGGCGATGTGGGCAACGAACGTGCCATCCCTTGGCGCCACTAACGGCAGGCATGACCCCCACGTTCGGTCCCACTGCCTGTCCTTTGCGGCACGTCAAAGGACCAAAAAATTGCTAACCATCCGGGAGGATTCAACTGTTGCGAACAAAAGGTAAGAGGGACCCCCGAACAGGTATATAGAGACCCCGACTCACAACGAGGGAGGGGGGACTCAATCTCTACTCTTTCATTAAAAAATTCCTATTCTCCATATCGCTGACGTGAGCATCGGAGGGTCCCCGCTGGAACCATCGGTCCGGGACTTTTCTTGCAGGCCCCAGAAGGAAGACGGTGACCTCTCTACACTCTCGAAGGCCCGTAGAGATCTCAGCTCACCCGGTGCTTATCGCAAGTGATTTGGCAGCAACAGGTTGTATGGCATGGAGGGAGAGAATGCTATGGTGTCTACTCCATGGGTTCCTATACTTTATTCCCTATCACGTAATGATTAATCCTATATTAAATTGCTGCAAACGCCATAATTACATTGCTAACCACACAAGGTCTTCATAAGACAAATTAGACACAATGCACATGCAGTTACCAAAAAAGATATATTTAAAACAACACTATAATAAATACCAAATAAAAGTATGTTGATCACATAACAATTTTAAAGATGATGCAACCAATAAGTTTCTTGGGAACATAAATATATAAAATGTAACAAGCAATGAGTGTTAAATATATTAAGATGATCTTCAACAAGAGAGCAATCTACAAGACATAAGTGTAGCTATTTATCTTCAAACAAAGGCAAACCATCAAGAAATCCAAGCAAGTATTCCTTACCATATCATAAGAGTAAGCCGGTATAGACTTCGATCCAGTGAGAACAGCATATGGTTGTAATTCCCAATTAGATTTATTTGTTTTTGATTTTTTCTACATCGAAAATAGAAAGGGTTACATGAGTTTGTAAAAAATATAAATTATTAAAATAATTATATGAATGTATTTACTTTATACTCATCTGAATAAAAATAATCGCATAGAAAGTTTCAGTCACTCTGCGAGATACGAGATGACTTATTTTGCTTTGCTAAGCTCACACTTGTATCCCCACCATGACTAATGAAGTGTAAATGAAGCGATATCTAAATTCTCGATATACTTTATTCATTTGAAACTCAATATCCTTTTTAATATAATCTAAAGTCATATCAAGATTGAACTTCTTCTGCAAATATATTTAAAAATTATAAAAGTTATAAGGTATATTAAGTACGTTAAAAGTAATCTAAAATAATCTAATACAATTATACTGATCTGAAGTCGATCGATCATAGGTGCTTTCTGTGCAGCAGTGATCTTACTCTATTTCCTGACCACAAGTGGTGTCATGTCATGTACAACCACTCCTATCTCGGTCAAAACTCGGAGCGAAACTTTTCTAATGGTCATCCAACCTCAGGTGGCAGAAGAATAGGCAACTTTTGTCCTTATTTTTTGATGATATAGCTGCAAAACATATTAAACTAAATTAGTTCAAAATAACATAAAAATATAGCCAAATAAGATAAGTTTAAAGTAGAGTTATTACATGATGTACCGACAGATGACCCCTTTATCAAACTAGAATGTAAGGAGAATCATCTGGCCTCGATGTAGCAGCAGTATCCCTCAAAGACATCTGCAAACAAACATACAAACTAGAATTAATAAATAAGAAAGTATAAGAACATAAGTTGCAATAAGTAAAAAAAACATGAATGCTACCAAATTAATTACTGTCATCACTAATATGCTCATTGTCTTCATCATCCTCCATATCAGAAGTATGTATAGATCCCTCACTATCATAATCAGCTAGTATGTCATCCTCTTCAGCATCTTCGCATATAAACTCATCTTGACTGACATTATTTTGACCTCTAATGTTTTCTTGAATTGTAACTATTTCAGCATCAGTATCCGTACACTGAGATGTTATTAAGTCTATGTTAGGTTGCTGACATGTGAATCGAAGGATTGCTGAATCATCTTCTTGATATACTTCTTCCTGAACATCATCATCTTTTTTTGGAATATCCCACAAATGACGATGACTAACCTTGTACACACTTTCTAATTAGAATTGTTCTTCAAATCATCCAACTAGAAAACCTTTTCAGCTTGTGCTGCTAAAATGAATGACTCATGTTTGTACCATTGTGAACTAATATTTATACTTGTAATGTTATAATGTTGTTGCATTCTCCTGTGCTTTGGTTTAGTTTCAAACCATTTGCACTTGAACATTATCGCCTTACAACCTTTAACAAAATGAAATTTAAGGACCTCTAATAATATACCATAAAGTTAATTTCTTCTCCTAGATAAGTAGAGGGAACACAAATGCCACTATTCTATGTTTTATGGCTGACATCTCAATTAACAGTGATAAATTTAACGCGTTCACCATACAGCTAGTATACAAGCACACGACTGTTGGAACCAATAGCCAATGAATAAAGCTCATCAATAGCTTCAGATGCCCAAGCAAAATGTTTATTTAACATATGGATAAACCAAACATCAACGTCATTTGAAATAAAGACACATAATATAATAATTTACAATATTAATGAATGTACATGCTTACTTCATTTTTCAACCACTCAAAAAATCTTTGATTCTGTAATTGATCCAGTTGTTTCAGTCCAGTTGGATTTAGCTGATCAATGTGTTGGCTATAGAAAACATTACGCTAATGAGCACTATAGATAATTTAGAGATATAAAAATAATTTACAAGTATACTTACTTGAGAAATGGTTGCACTTCTAGATAATTATTGATGAGGTATCAATGTACTTGTTTTAAAGTTTTATCATCTAAATGCACCATTCTTCCTTTTTTTAAGAGGCCGCCAACGAGTTGTAAATATATTTAATTGCTTGTCCAAATGGCTATTCGAATCAAAATTTCGTTCCGGATGATTTAATCTTGTTTCTATGCCTCGAATATACATAGAACAAAATGTAAGAGACTCGTTGACAACATAATCTTCTGCAATTGAACCTTCCGAACGAACCTTATTATGTACATATTGTTTATACGTACCAAGTACCCTTTCGAAAGGATACAACCATCTATTTTGAACAGGTCCGACAAGTAAGGCCTCGTAAAGCAAATGTATTGATAAGTGCACCATAATGTCAAAAAATGCTGATGAAAACATTCATTCAAGCTTACATAAAATCACTACAATCAGCTCTTGTAACAACTCCAAATCCCTAACATACAATATCCTTGAACAAAGTTGTTGGAAGAAATTAGAAAGCTCAATTAAAGTACTACTCTCATATTTCTGTAAGAATGGTTGAATGCCAATAGGTAACAATCTTTAAAGTAGTACATGATAGTCATGTGTCTTCAAGCCAGATATCTTTCCATCACCTTTATTTATGCACCTTAAAATATTGGAAGAATATCTATCGGGCACCTTCACAAAGTTTTTTTCCACTTACATAATTGTCTTCTTTCATCTAATGTCAATGTGTAAGATGCAGGAGGCTTCTAAACTCTATTACCTTGAGTTTGTAACCATAACTCCCTTTGGATCCCCATTGAAGCCAGGTCCTCTCTTGCTTTATATGTGTCTTTTGTCTTACCTTCGATTCTTAATAAAGTTTCCACAACATTATCACAAATATTCTTCTCAATATGCATTACATCTAAGTTATGTCTCAATTTTAATGATGACCAATACTCCAACTCGAATAAAATGCTCTTCTTATACCAATTCAACTCATTTAGTGCACACTTTCGCTTTCGATGTTTATTGTTTGGATGCTTTCCGGGCTTTTCAGCACTATGTGTTCTAATTGCATTAATATTTCTTTATTGGTCAATATTTTTGTTTGACTCCATGCTCTCTACTTCCATCATGGAGTCTACTATATATTTTTCCACTTGTGATCAATAGGCAAGTAACGACGATGTCCCATATAGCAAATCTTGTCTTTCAGCTTTTTGGATGAGGTTTGCTCATTACAAACTGGATATGCCTTATAACCCTTTGTGTTCCAACCAGATAATAATGAGTATGTTGAAAAATCATTCACAATCCATATAAAGCTACGTGCATCCGAAAACTCTCTTTCATATATGCATCATATACATCAACACCTTCGATCCATAAATGTTTAAGTTCATCCACTATTAACATTAAAAATATATCCATATCCCTTCCTAAAGATTTAGGACCGGGGATAAGTAACGACATCATGAAGAATGTCTCTTTCATATATTTCCATGGAGGCAAGTTATAAGGTACTAAAATGATGGGCCACATACTGTATGCATTACTCATGTTCCCAAATGGATTGAATCCAGCTAAAGCAAGACCTAACCTTATATTTCTTGGTTCACTGGCAAAATTACGATACTTTTGATCAAAATCATTCCATGCTTATCCATCTGCTGGATGTCGTGACACCCCATCTATTATCGGTCGCTTATCATAGTGCCACCTTATATCTTCAGCTGTATGTTTTGAGGCATAGATATTTCAAATGAGGTATGAATGAAAAATACCGCATAACTTTATAAGGTATCTTCTTACCATTGTCTCCAACCACTTGGTACCTAGGCTCGTTGCATACCGGACATTTTTCTAAAGAGGCATTCTCCTTCCAAAAGATAGCACAATCATGCTTGCATACATGTATGTTCTCGTAGCCTAAACCCAACTCATTCATCTTCTTTTTGGCCTCATAGTGCAAAGAAGGTATCCTAGTACATTCGGAAATGCCTCTTTAATAGTTCAAGCAACATATTGAAAGACTTATTTATGTACCGATTGAGGACCTTAATGTGCATTAACTTCACTAAGAATGTCAAAGCAGAAAACTTTTCACATCTAGGATAAAGCTCAGATTTCACCTCATTGAAAAGATCATCTAATTTCTTACTGTGATCAGTCCTTTCATGGTCAGACATCATCGGATTGTCATCATCATTGCCAATCTCAGTGTGAGCACTACTTGGGCCAGCAATGTCCTGCAATGCTTCGACCATCTCATCTTGTTCCCTTTCTTGGTCATCATCTTCATTCTCGTTTTCATCCGAGACATTGCTTCCAAGCTGTTCTCCATGAAAATACCATGTTTGATACGTCTTCGAGAAACCCTCTAATGAATAGTGTAATTTAACTAAATCAGGCTTATGCCATGATCCATTATAACACCGCACACAAGGACAACGTATCTTTCCTTCTTCATTAACATGAAGCCTTATCTTTTCTATGAACTTCTTAATACCGGCTGTATATTCAGGACAATTTTGATTCTTTAGATGTGTCCAACCATTATCAATCGGCATCGTTGGATGACACCAAATCTGAGTAAAATAGCCATAATTCGTTGGATGACATCAAATCAACAATAAGAGCGGTAATAACATTTGTTGGATAAGATAAGGAGAACCAAATAATATGTTATTTGATCTATTTATTTATTTATTTAAAAAAAGATGATCTAACAATAGTAAATGCATCAAATCAGGGCCTCAAACAAGATCCTAATCATAATCTTTTGTTTCAACCCAAGCAGGAATGAACTAGAACTATCAAGCTAAAACCTCATGATTTAGTTCAAGGAGGAATGTAGATGGCTGGAGGTCAATAATACCAAGTTTGCTGCTTTCCTTTCTGACATCATTGCAGAAGTTATATATGAAATTATCATTTCCTTCCAAAACAGCATTCCACGGCCAATGATAATATTCAGACATGAACTACACCAAGAAAGCATGTGAAAGAATTGGACAAAATTTACACTAGCTAGCGATGTCATGTCATGGACTTCGGTACAGATGGGGGTTATCTTTCATGTTTGGCTTGCTGAGAACTGGTGTAGTGGTGCATGATTGAATGTGTTTGAAGAGCGTGACGGTGTCTAAGTGCATCGTTGTAAGCAACGATATACAGCAGCATTGACAGAGAAATGAAAAGATGAAAAGAACCATCAATGACTTAGGCGAATAATTGAGGGCCATCTTGTAGAATATAGGTTTGATAGCATCAAAAATGGTGGGTTCAGGCCAACCCACAATGTCACCATCTGCCAAACTTTTTAGGTTAGGAATCATTTATTCATCAATTATTCATTCTAAAGATCCATTCTGAAATCTCTAGACGGCCAAAGCTCAAATATTCTGATAGTGAACATGCAGTTTAATATGAAAGAACTCATGATCTCAATGATTCGCACTCTGTTAATGGAATCAACACATTGCATAAAGCCGCAACAAGAAAGAAATCTAATGACTAAGGATCCTTAGTGAAGTTAAGGAACCATCGGTCCTACACTTGCACATAAAAGGATTTCCCACATTTACAATTCAAACATTAAAATTCTAAAGTGAATATTATGCATGTGACAGAGACCAATCATGATAATAATGTATATGTCAATGAAAATCCGGTCACACTGCCAACCCACTAAGCTTTTGCCTTTTTAATCATGACTGGAAAGTCCAACAAAATCTGCAATATATGGTGAATAGAAACCATCTCTTGTGATTTCTAACTCTTCTTGAATTATTGGGATGGCATACAACATGGATGTCCTGCACCCTCAAGGCTGCCTTTTCCATAGGATCCCAACAAAAGATTTGAAAACCAAGTTAAAAAAGTTAGAACTCCTCACAAAACATCCAATATTGCTTGCACCATGCCAACAACAACAATAGAACATATATTCCTCAGTCGCCTCATAAAGTTTATCTGGCACCTTCTTGATTAGGATAACTAACAAAAAATACGAGCTGCAACAAATGCCAAATGTTCTACCCTAGTAGAACTTGCTCAGAAAGTGAGGGCCTTTCTATTATACATCTAGTTATATTAGGCATGATTACAAAGTGGAGCAAAGAGCTATAACTGATCCAAATAATTTCAAGTGGGGCCTTTAAGGGGTCATGCACACGTCAATGTTTGTAGAATGGTTGAAATGTAGGTTAGGAGTTATAGAGAATATCGCTACTATGAAAATTGAGCATCAAAAATTATCCTACAAAAGCATGTTTTAGGGCCATTCTGCAAAGCATCAACCACTGGCAAAAGTACATTCTTACCATATAGCAAGAACTACCAACTTATATTAAGATTTTATCCAACACGCTGTTCAGACTCCTGAATAAAGATACAATAGAGTATATACCAATACTGCAACAGATGGATCTCAATAATAAGTCTCATTGATGTCATCAACTCTATATATATGTCATGCTAGAAAACCAAATCCATCGCAGGCATATGTGAAGACAATAGAAACATCTCATCATTTCCACAAAAAGTCAAATATTACTTGGTTTTGATACTATAAGATAGTAAAATTAAGTACATATTGATTTGATGAAAAACCTATCTAAAGAAGTTCATGCAATTAGAAAGACTATACATGGTTTGCAAACTATTACGTGCCATCCTATACTGAACAATATACCATACCAAATCGGTACGCCAAACCAAACTCTTATTGGATATATTGGCATCATACTAGCATGGCAATGGTATATATGTGATCTGGTACCAAGATTAGCCATAGACCATACCATTTTTTAAGTTGGTTCCACAAGGACCAATTTGATACACTAGAGGTCTACAAAAGATATAATGGACAGGAAAGGAAAATATAAGCTTGCTAGTGAGTAGCACATGCAACAAATTGCATTGTGACTGGAGTACTATATCCATTAAAGGAGGATAATACTCTGATGATTTCAGATACAAATTATTAATTAATGCGACACATTCATGGCCAAGCTTGTCAGAGCAGACATTTTTATTGCTAACAATGCAAACCCAATGTAGTTGCTTTTCTTAAGGGGCCCTCGATCGGTTTGTTATTCACTTCTTCTCCTCGCTGGGTGAGTCGAGAGGTCGCTCTCTCACGCAGCCTCATAACCGTGTGAGGCTTATTTTGTTGCGCACTCCTTCGCAGGGATTCGTTTCAATCCTTGGTTCAATCATCGCAAGTTTTAACTTGTTGGGAAGTTTATGTTAAGAACAGTGCTTTAAAATCAGATGTATTTATACTTTTTGATTTTTTGAATTAATAAAAGAAGCATTTTTTTTCAATCTTATCTCGTTTATATAAAAAATAAATATTTATATAAAAATTCAAAATATATTATGAAACTATAATTTTAGTATAATATATATAAGAGAATTAAAATTACAGTTAATATATTTAAATATGTCTATGATTAATAGAAGTAAGGATCTTCTATCGCTAATCACTAATACGGTCCATGAACATTCTGAATGTGACAATCTTATCCGGATTGTTGTGTAGAGACACTTAGTGGAGTATTATATATAATATTATATAGGACTTGGATCGACATAATTTGAATCTTTATTTAAGACTGTTATAAAGAATTCAATTTATGTCACAAGATGATCATATGTAAATCAACCTTAATCCTGATTTAATCACAGACTCCTTGATTGTGCTATTGGATTTTTTGATTTGTTTATTAAAGCTCATTTGATGTTGGGCCCAATACTTATATCTTGGAGGTTTAATAACATTGGGTTGGATATGATTTAAAGATATGGAATCCATGGCTTTTGAAAAGAAACTTAAAATTAGTTTCGTGTTTGATTATGTGGCTAAACAGTTATGCACATAATTTATGATCCGATCTAAATTAACTATTTAATTAATGAATCAATGGTACTTAAGGAATAAGAGAAAATTAGAGGATATAACGGTTATTTCACCTAGCTCTAATTATGAACTAATTATGAAGGGTTGAATTACATGTAATGATTATATCACTCAAGTTTTGAGTAAATTAATCTTTTTCAAGAGTGCAGTCTTGAGTTTTTAGTGATAATTGAATAAATAATTAAAGAGTTTTAATTAAGTTTATTCAAGTTTATTGGAGCTTGAAATTATGGCTCCATAGTCCCCACGTTAATCACATCGAATATTCTTGGATTGAATAATTAATATGATTAATTATTTATTTATTTTTAATAAAATATTTATTAAAACTTTATAATAAAAGTTTATTATAAAGATAAATAATCAATTTGATTGATTTCTTTTCACATTTATTTTGGTACAATAAATTAGTTATTGAATAAAATAAAATGTGTTTAGACACATCGTTCATATAATAATTGATATAAATGGTTGCACATAAGTGTTATTATGGAACATCACACAAGAAAATTTTGCTCTTGTAAGTGGCGCATATTATGAGTTGATGGAGAGAGAGAAATTTTATTTTTTAATAATTTTGATAATGTGATTATTGAGAATATTGAAAATAAAATAATAAATTAATTTATTAGATATTTAAAATTAATAATATCTAAAATTATTAAATAAGATTTGATAATTTAGATATTATTATATTTAATTTAATATTATTTGTAAATTAGTTGCAAATAAGAAAACAACTTTTTTCTTGATATGATCAAGGGGTTGATTACATGTAAGAATTATTGCATGCCGTCAAATAGGTTGTAAAATAAACATTATCTACATCAAAGATAAACGTTATCTAAATATTGTAACATAAATGTTATCTAAATTAAATGTTGTAACAGATAAATATTATCTAAATTAAATGTTGTAATAAAATGTTATCTAAATTAAATTAATTTAAAAATAATTTTTTGATTCACTTATAAATATGGCATAAGAACTTTCATATGGAAAGAAAAAAAAAAGAAAAGTATTTTCCTTCTTTTCTCTCTTATTTTATGTCAAGAGTTGTGAAAATATAGAAAGTGAGCCCACTCTCATAATTCGGTGAGGAAGGCTTTGTTTCATTTAATTTTGCAGGTATTTTATGAAGTACTTGGCCCACAAACTCTACCGTGGGATTCTTCATCATAGCTTCGAATCCGATAGTAGGGCATGTCTGTTCCATCGAGACCTCAATATATCGGTATGATTTTTATGTTTAAAAAAATTATATGATATTTTTTCTTTTCATATGACAATTTAATTTTATGCATATTAAACGATTTGCATGCTTCCGCAAGACATATATATATATATATATATATATATATTGAATACCAACAACTGGTATCTAGTTGACCTGTACGGTCAGGAAGAGCATCAATGGGAACTCTCACTGGTGACCGTATCACCGAAGCCAGACTCTTCGTCCATTGGTGTCAGCGGACCGGCAGATCCAATCGTCGACTGGTCTGATAGGTACCATTATCGGATGACATGGGTCCAGGGCCCATGACCGTACGACAATGGAGGCTTAGGACCAAAGCTGGTTAGGAAAAAGGGTTTTTCATCAGTGGTATCAGAGCAATCATGCACTAATATTTATATTGTCATGATATTGATATGTGGTAATTTGATATGTTTTATAATATTGATATTAGGCAATCATTATGGATGGATATGTATAATATTTGATATTTGGTATGCATAAATATTTGTATTTGGTATTTATTTTTACCGTGAACTGTTTGCTTAAAAGTTGAGCATGGGATATAGATCCCAAGAATTGTGGGTGTGGGATTTATCATATTCTTGGTTTCTATCATATTCAACCCAGGGGTGATCCAAGAGGGAGGCTACTAGTAGTACCTCGGATCTCTTTCCCAACGGACGTACAGTAGGGATATTAGGAATGCACCGCAAGAGAGGCTACTGTAGTACCTTGGTGCATTTGATCCAACTATCTGCGATCCAAAGAGCACAATAGGCTGCTAAGAAATATTTGTGATTTAATTAATTACCACATTGAGAATTAACTTTTGAAGCCAAAAGGATCTGCGATTTGATCACAGATTTTATCATGTCAAAATCCAAACTGGTTTGTCTTGTACGTGAAGAAAATCATTATAAAAATCCCAAATGGTTTGGACAAATCACAACATTTTTTGAAGCAAATTGGGCCTAAGCCCACTCCAAATAGTTTGGCCATAAGATGGCCCACGATCATTAAAATAAATAATTTATTGATGAGTTAATTTTATCATGCCATATAGAAATTAGAAATATCCATCTATGCATCATAAAATTATTGATTAGGACTATTTAACTAATCATGATTCTGCCTATTTATAGGGTCTTTATAATGAATAAAGATAATATTGTTATAATTCTAAATATATTTAAAAAGGTTTTTAAATGGGTAGTTTGGAATTATAATATTAAGAATTTGATTCTTAAATAAAGTTATGAAATTAAAAATAGTCTTAGGTTAAGTTAATATATGATATTAATTTAATAATGAGATTATTAAATCTAAGACTAATCTATTTAATTTCATAAATAACAAGAATATGATTCTTTGTATAGAATTAATTTTAAAAGTTAATATGTGATATTAAATTTTAATCATATCATTATTAAAATCTTTTGATATTAATTTTAAAGATAATGGTTATCTTAAGTATTAATAAGAATTTGATTCTTGATATTCATGAAAGAATTAAATTTATAGATTAAATCTACATGAGATGACAAGATTTAAAGTTATTGAATTTAATTCACAATGATAAAAGTTATCTTTATATAATAAAATACAATCCCACTTTAATAATGAGTAATTAATAAATTTGTTGGTCTCCACCATTGGTTTAGCACCGTGAGAGTTGAACGCGCCTCGAGGCGCTTTGATTTCGTCCTGTTGTCCGTTCAATTCAATAACAAGGCTAGATCTCTTAGGATATAATTTTAAATGTATTTCAAGCCTGACCTACCTACGGCGGCACGCTTGGGTTAAGTCTAAAAATTTAAAATGTGGGTCTTACTCATAAAGATATGAGATCAAATGTGTTGATTATATCTTTGACCAAATCTTTTCAAATTTGGTAGTTAATAAGTGTGAAAATAAGAGTTATTTGAGAAACATACTTATTAATCGAGAAGAGTCTCGGTTTAACTAAGTGTGCAAGCTGACCTCCCTATGGCAGACTTGTACATGGCTAGTTAAATTATCGAGGGAATAGAATATGGGTTTTTCTTGTATTTTCCCTAAATTGTTCAATTATTTTTTGAAATCTTTATTCCAAAAACTTATAAACATTCATCTTGACTAATTTTTCAGAAAATGGCTTTGAACAATCCCATTACTTCTCTGCTTTCTAGCAACACCCTAACTAAAGAAAACTATCCCAAATGGAATATGATCTTGACAACATTTTGACTAATGAGAACATCAAATTTGGTATCACTGAGCCAACCCTTGCTGCTGATCGTAATGTTAGAGAACATTATGACAAGTCACAAGTTGCCACCAACCAAGTAAAAAAGAAGAAAAATAGTAAATGAGATTTACTTGTACTTGAAGCTTGTCTGGTTGAGGTTGATACCTCCTCCTGGATAATTGATTCAGGAGCAACAAATCATGTTTGTTCTTCTATGCAACTCCTTAGTTCTTTGAGAGAGCTTTCTGATGGTAAGTTGACAATGAGGGTTGGCAATGGGCTACGGTATCGGCCAAGGCAGTTGGAACAGCCCGTCTTTCGTTTGGAGAGAAATTTCTTATTCTAAATAATGTTTATTTCATTCCAAACTTTTCTAGAAATTTGATTTCAATTTCTAAACTTCATGAACAATGTTATGGAATTTCATTTAATGGAAATATTATTTTAGTTTCAAGAAATGGTCTTAAATTTGTCTTGGATGTTTAGTCGATGGGTTATATGTTTTATTGCCTTATGAAAATGTTTCTTACATACCAAATTGTTTAAAGTAGCTAATCTTAAGACTAACAAAAGACAAAAGGTAATAAACAGTGATAATGAAATATCTCTGGCACCTTAGGCTTGGTCACATTAACCTTGATAGGATAAACAGACTTGAAGGATGGTCCTCTAAGAGAGCTAAGTGTTGGCACTCTTCCTGTCTGTGAGTCCTGTTTAGAAGGTAAAATGACCAAAAGACCTTTCTCTACAAAGGGCCAAAGGGCTAATGAACCACTAGAGCTAGTACATTCGGATGTGTGGACCATTCAACGTACAAGCTAGAGGTGGTTATGAGTACTTTGTCACTTTCATTGATGATTACTCAAGATATGGTTTCGTTTACCTAATGCAAAGAAAGTCTGAGACTTTTGGAAAGTTTCAAAATTTGAGCAGAAGTTGAAAAACAATTAGGTAAATCACTGAAAACACTGATCAGATCGAGGTGGAGAATACCTTGATATAGAATTCAAGGATTACCTTATTGAGCATGGAATTGTTTCACAGCTCACAGCTCCGAGAACTCACAGCAAATTGGTATTGCAGAAAGGAGGAACCGGACATTCTTAGATATGATTAGATCAATGATTAGTTATTCCTCACTATCGATATCATTTTGGGATATGCCTTAAAGATGGCAATGCACATTTTGAATGTTGTACCATCTAAATCTGTATCCAAGACACCCTTAGAGATGTGGAACGGGAAAAAACCGAGTTTACATCATTTTCGCATATGGGGTATCCAGTTCATGTTCTTAAGGGCAAATCTGGGAAGCTAGAATCACGAACAGAAGTGTGTCTATTCGTTGGCTACCCAAAGGCACTAGAGGAGGTTTATTTTATAGTCCACAAGAAAAGAAGGTGTTTGTGTCGACAAATGCCACTTTTCTTGAAAATGATTATATACATAAATTCAAACCTCGAAGTAAAGTTGTACTCAAAGAGTTGCTCAAAGATCAGATTACCACTCCATCAACAAGAGTTGTTGAAATTAGGAAAGAAGAAACCACAACTCCTAGTCAGGATATTATGGTGCCTAGACGTAGTGGAGGGTTATCAGAACCCCAGCCTGCTATAGATAGGATAGCGAAGCAAATGTTGTGGTAGCTGATACCAACGATGATGATCCATCATCATACTAGCATGTGATGGATGATCCTGATAAGGACAAATGGCTAGAAGCCATGAACCAAGAAATGGAGTCTATGTACTCAATACTGTCTGGAAACTTGTAGATCCACTTGAAGATGTCAGGCCCATTGGATGTAAATAAATCTTCAAGAAGAAAAGAGGAGCGATGGAAGGTAGAGACCTTCAAAGCTAGACTTGTGCAAAGGGTTATACCCAAAAGGAGAGAGTTGATTATGAAGAGACTTTCTCCCCAATTGCCATGTTAAAGTCCATCCACATTCTCTTATCCATAGCTGCATGTTTTGACTACGAAATATGGAAGATGAATATCAAGACAGCTTTCTGAATGGCTATCTAGAGGAGTCCATATATATGGAACAACCAGAGGGTTCATTGTTAAAGATCAGGAGCAAAAGTCTATAAGCTTAATAGAGCCATCTATGGACTCAAACAAGCCTCCAGGTCTTGGAACATTAGGTTTGATGAAACAATCAAAACCTATGGCTTCGAGCAAAATATTGATGAACCTTGTGTATACAAGCTCATTAATGAAAAAAGTATGGTTTTCTTAGTACTTTATGTAGATGATATCTTACTCATTGGTAATGATGTGAAAATATTATCTAACGTAAAGAGATGGCTGGCCGAACAATTCCAAATGAAAGATTTGGGAGAGGAGTTATGTTCTTGGTATCCAGATCATAGGATAGGAAGAACAAACTCCTAGCACTATCTCAGGCATCTTATATCGATAAGGTGCTGGCTCGTTTTC
Organism: Calamus simplicifolius; assembly: GCA_900491605.1. Lineage (NCBI taxonomy): Eukaryota > Viridiplantae > Streptophyta > Magnoliopsida > Arecales > Arecaceae > Calamus > Calamus simplicifolius. The sequence continues at coordinate 469,876 of UESW01005023.1, forward strand.
GATGCAAAATTCTAAGAAGGGTCTTCTTTCAATCCAACATGGAATTGTTCTCTCTAAAGAACAGTGTCCTAAGACACCACAAGAAGAAGAGGACATGAGACGGATTTCATATGCATCGGCAGTTGAAAGTCTAATGTATGCTATGCTATGCACTAGACCAGACATCTGCTATGCAGTGGAAGTTGTTAGTCGGTTTCAGTCAAACCCTGGGATAGAGCACTGGGTGGCAGTAAAGCACATTCTACAGTATCTTCGGAGAACGGGAAATTATATGCTTGTGTATTCAGGTGGAGACCTGAATCCCTTAGGATACAGTGATTCTGATTTTCAATCAGATAAAGATTCTCAAAGGTCGACATCTGGATCAGTGTTTACACTTGGTGGTGCAGCAGTTGTTTAAAGAAGTATCAAACAATCTAGCATTGCTGATTCTACCATGGAAGCTGAGTACATAGCGCTTGTGAAGCAGCTAAAGAATCAGTTTGCTTAAAAAGTTCTATACTAACTTGGAAGTTGTTCGAGGAATGGATATGCCATTAACATTATTTGTGATAATAGTGGTGCTGTGGCTAATTCAAGAGAACCCAGAAGCCATAAAAGGGCAAGCATATCGAGAGAAAATACATCTCATCAGAGAGATCGTGCATCGAGGTGATGTCAATGTTATGAAGATAGCATCGAACAAAATCTGGCTGATCCGTTCACAAAGATGCTGCCTGAGAAGACGTTCAACAAACAGCTTATGGGAATGTGATTAAAAGATATGTCACATCTGCTTTAGGGCAAGTAGAAGATTGTTAGGAATAGTGCCCTTGAAATCATATGTATTTATACTTTTAATTTTTTAAATTAAAAAAGAAGCATTTTTTTTCAATCTTGCCTCATTTATATGAAAGATGAATGTTTATATAAAAATCCAAAATATATTATGAGGCTGTAATTTTAGAATAATGTATACAAAAGGATTAAAATTACGGCTAATATATTTAAATATGTTCATGATTGATAAAGTAAGGATCTTCTATCGCTAATCACTAATACGGTCCATGAACATTCTGAATGTGACAATCTTATCCGGATTGTTGTGTAGAGACACTTAGTGGAGGTATTATATATAAGATTATATAGGACTTGAACCGATATAATTTAAATCTTTATTTAAGACCGTTATAAAGAATTCAATTTATGTCACAAGATGATCATATGTAAATCAACCTCAATCCTGATTTAATCACAGACTCCTTGATTGTTCTATTGGATCTTTTGATTTGTTTGTTAAAGCTCATTTGATGTTGGGCCCAATATTTACATCTTGGAGGTTTAATAACATATTGGGCTGAAAATATGATTTAAAGATATGGAATCCATGGCTTTTGAAAAGAAGCTTAAAATTAATTTCCTTTAAGTGTTGATTATGTGGCTAAACAGTTATAGCGCAATTTATGATTCGATCATAAATTAACTATTTAATTAGTGAATTAATGGTACTTAAGAATAAGAGAAAATTAGAGGGGTATAATGATTATTTCACCTAGCTCTAATTATGAACTAATTATGAAGGGTTGAATTACATGTAATTAATGATTATATCACTTAAGTTTTCAGTAAAATTAATGTGTAATTTTCAAGAATGCATTCTGAGTTTTTAGTGGAATAACTTCGAGATTAATAAACTGAATAAATAATAAAAGAGTTTTAATTAGTTTATTCAAGTTTATTGGAGCTTGAAATTATGGGTCCATGGTCCCCACACGTCTTAGGTTAATTGCATCGAATACTCTTGGATTGAATAATTAATGTGATTAATTATTTATTTTTTTAAATAAAATATTTATTAAAACTTTATAATAAAGAGTTTATTATGAAGATAAATAATCAATTTGATTAACTATTTTTTTCACATTTATTTTAGTACAATAAATTAGTTATTGAGCAAAATAAAAATATGTTTAGACACATTGTTCATATAATAATTGATATGAATGGTTGCACATAAGTGTTATTGTGGAACATCACACAAGAGAATTTTGCTCTTGTAAGTGGCACATATTATGAGTTGATGAAGAAAAAAAATTTATTTTTTGATAATTTTGATAATGTGATTATTGAGAATATTAAAAATAAAATAATAAATTTGATTTATTAGATATTTAAAATTAATAATATCTAAGATTATTAAATGAGATTTGATAATTTTGATATTATTATATTTAATTAAATATTATTTGTAAATTAGTTGCAAATAAAAATTTTTTCTTGATATGATCAAGGAGTTGAAGGTTGTAACAGATAAATATTATCTACATCAAATATTGTAACGGATAAACGTTATCTAAATTAAATTAATTAAAATAATTTTTTTATTTACCTCGAGCCTATAAATATGGCATAAGGTGGAAAGGAGAAACGAAAGAAAAGTCTCTTTCCTCCTTTTTCTCTCTTGTTTTATGTGCATCATAGTTGTGAGAAATATAGAAAATCAAGAGTAAGTCCACTCTTATAATTCGATACCGATACTAAGAATATGAGCTGAGAAGATGAGGAAGACTCTGGTTTCGTTTTAATTTTGCAGTTATTTTATGAAGTACCTTAGCCCGTAAACTCTACCGTGGGATTCTTTATCCATAGCTTTGAATCCGATAGTAGGGCGCGTCTGATCCTTCGAGACTTCAATATATCGGTATGTTTTTATATTTAAAAAAATTATATGATAATTTTTTCTTTTCATATGACAATGTTAATTTTATGCATGTTAAACGATCCGCATGCTTTTACTATATATATATATATATATATATATATATATATATATATATATATATATATATATATATATATATATATCTATATATATATATATATACCAACAGTTTATGCCCCAAGAGTGGTTGGAATCTTATGAAACGCTTGCAATCTTTTTTTCTTTTTTTATCAACCTTGTAAATTCTTCTTATCTTAATAAAATTTGGGTTGGAAACTCTTCTTTCCTCATTGTCCACGCTTTCAGTTATTTTCATCATTTACAATTCTTGAAAAAAGTATGAGACATTTGAGGAATAATCAAGAACTGGGATGCCACTAGAGCACTACAGGGTCATGTTGAATAGATTGAAGACTTCCGATAACACATTGGCCTGCAGTTCTGTTGGGTTGTGGTATCATTTAGGATACATACTCCAGGGTAGGTGAAAGGCTTCACCCAATGGTGACATATAACGTAGAACTACTATATTGATTCCTCTCAGCAAATTTAACTAGTTGGCATCCCGCTCCTACGAGCTAATTCTTGAGAGAGGTTCTAGTTCAAGCCTTGGTAGCTAGAATAATTTTGCTTGGAATTTTTTTTAAAAAAAATATGACTGCCTTCATCTACCACGCTAGTGTTGATTAGCTCTAAAGAGCGTTTTGACATAACCAATGGATCTCATAGGAAACTCCTCATGCATGCCAAATGCTTGTGGTCAGGTTCATTGCTTTGAAAAATACGACCAGTTTCATCTACCACGCCAGTGTTGCTTTGATCTAAAGAGCCTTTGTGACATCACCAATGGATCTCATAGGAAAGTCCGCATGAATGCCAAATGCTTATGTGGCCAGGTTCATTGCTACGAAGCAACTACTTTCTTGTTGCCCAATAGTTTGTGGGTCATCTGCTTTATTTTGGGTCGTTTCTATTTGCTCGTCAAACGCAATTTTAGCGTAAAAAATTACTACCATGATAACAGTCTATATCCGGCCATGACATGGTTTTCTCTTGCCTCTTCTAATATTGTTAAGGTAATGTTTGAAATAGGAGATAAGAAGGGATATCCAGAAGGATATCCTTTCTTATTTTCAAAAGCCATAACTATAAGGTAGTGTTTGATATGGGGGATAAGGAAGGATATCCCCTAGATATCCCTCCTTATTCCCAAATGCTATAGCTAGAAGAAATATGTCTGAAAAAATTTAACTAGAGGGGATGGGTTATCCCTTGAACTTATTCCCTAAAAGAACCCAGGAACAACTACTGTTATCCCTTGATGGCAAACTTGTAATTTTTAAAAAATGCTTATTCCTACATTTATCCAGGGATAGCTTATGGGCTATCAAACACTACCTAGGGGATAGCTGGGAATAAAATTAACCAAAGGGATAATCTATTGTTAACCATAGTTAATCATGAGATATTCCCTCAATTTATTCCCTAGAAAATGTAGGAATAGCTGATTATCCCTCCAAATAAGAGTAAAAAAAAGTTATCCTATGGATTTACCTTTTTGTATTTGATATGATTAATGGAATAGCCAAAAAATATTTTTAAAGATAGTCAGGGGACAAACTCTATTTCGTATATTTATTCATGAATAATATTTTTTTTATCAAATGCTACATAAGATAGTGTTTGGAAGGAAGTCAATGCCGTCTACCATGCATGATAACTTCTCGGTCACCATCAAATCAGTCTATCCCTCGCCGACTCGCCTATCATATTATTTGACCAAGCTTTCCACGGAACCGTCTGACGTGTTCATCAGTATTTTTAATTTCACTGTAACCTTGCATTCTCTGGTAGAGCCACCAAAGCGTAGGCAACATTTCGAAGGAAACGGACTTAGAAACAAAAAATAAGTAATAAAAAAGAACGATTGGTAAAAGAGTGGGGACGCAAATATGATGAACAGGAGATCTTACCAGTACCAGTGGAATAACAGAGACGACGAATTAGACGGCAATGATAGCTTCGAGCGTAGGACCATCTAGGCCAGGGCTGTTAAGGTTGCTGAGAGGGATTGGGAACGCTGTACCGCCGTTGAATTGCATGGAAAATGGTCTAAAAAATAAAAATTGTCTACAATTATAATTGTGTTTCAGGGGACCACTTTCATTTATTTGATCTTATCTTGCGGAGAAGTTACTGTTACGTATATGAATATTTTATTTTCATATACTAGGAAAAAAAAATTTCTTTAATCATGAATTTTCTTGAAAAATAAATTTAAGAGCCTCCTCTTCCAGAAGTGAGGTTAGATTTTTTATTTTTTATTTTCCTTCTGTTTTAGTACTATTTTCCTGTATCTTGATTGATAGGCCAAATCAAAATCTAAACACCTTACACGCGGAACCTTTTCAAAGAAAAAAAAAAAAATTTTCCTTTCTTTTCTCGCTAATATCTTGATCTACAGATCAGGTAGCCCAAGTAATAAAAGGGAGGAAAAAATGGTTTGTTCTGATGCATCTATCCACAGATCAGATAGTCCAAATCTGATGCGATCGCAAGAATGGGTTCGTTTCATCCAAAGAAAAAAACAACCTACTTTTCGAGATGTCAATACGTGACAAAGGGCGGGCGTCAAGCTCAATACAATGATATTGATTGTGGCGTCATCCTGTGTCCTTTTCATGTCTAAATTTTGAAACTATTTTTAAAATTGATATCAAATGGTTTGCAAGTTTGGTAAGAGAAACTAAGTTTGTACAGGTTAAAATTAAGACCACCGTTTCATTTAAAATGGTATTTTTTTGTGTTCATCGCAAAGCCGCGTCACAGGGATTGTTAGTGGCGCTTGCCACTTGGAATGGCCGTGTCCTCATAGTCGCACCCAAGAGCCCCTCCTGCTTGTTCTCGCGCTCATGCCGCCCAATTTGCCACTCAACCCTCTCCTCCGACGATGTAGCTCACAATGGACACAAAAAAATAAAAAAGTCATTTATTTTTTACTTTTTTGATACCAAATTTAAAAATTTTATGTCATTTGATATCGATTTTAAAAATAGCTCCTAAAATTTTTCTCTATAATAATGTCGCATCAGCAAACTAGAACTTCGTCCATTTACCTCTTCGAAGAAAGATATTGATCATGCCATCATCCGAATAGAAATCCATAAACTTTTCCCTCAATGCCATCTAAGGAATCCAAATTCTAAGCTAGAGGACAGAGTCAAAGGTCATGGCTTGTCCTAGCTTTTAACAATACCTAACCTTTTCATACCCCTCTGCCACCATATAGAAATAGAGATGACAACCAAAACAGGGTGCAAGATGGATCAAACATTTATGAATTCAAATAAAAAATCAAAAGCTGAATCCATTCTGACTTACAAGAAGCAAAAATTAAGCCAAACAAATATCATAAGAAAGAACGGTTGATACATTTTGGTTCGCGTGTCCTACAATCACGGGTTTATCATATCATAAACAGCAGATCCGAGGGCAAAAGAGAAGGAAAGAATCGGCCGCACAGAACCCCGAGAGCCTCCGGCAACAAAGGAAGGCGCAGCGAAAGATCCAGCCTAATCTTGGGGAGGAGAGCCCACGAAGATCCGAATCTGGTCGAGGAATGTGGTGTCCTGCGGCCGGTCCTTCCGCTTAACGTATTCCCTCGCCTCCTTCTCCGAGAACGCCTCGAACCCCCGCTCCCCGTTCTTCCTCCACAGCTCCGCCGCGTAGCTCCGGTGAGCATAGTACGCCTCCACCTCCAGCACGTCGTCGCCGTCCTCCTCGTCGTCGTCCTCCTCTTCCTCCTCCTCGTCTCCTTGGGATCGGCGGCGGGGGAGGACGACGGAGATGGGGAGACGCTCGTAGTGGCCGCGGCAGGTGCCCTCGAGTTCGTCCATGCGGGCGATGCCGCGGGGGGAGACGGCGTAGAGCTCGCCGCGGACGCGCTCGCCGGCGCCGGGGAAGTTGAGGAGGAAGGGGACGCCGTAGGGCCCGCAGACGAGGGGAAGGCGGCCGGCGGTGCGCGCGACGCCGACGAAGGCCGCGTCGCCGCTCGGGATCATGTCCTGGATCAGCCCGTGGTTGGAGAAACCCCGCTTCAGCGTCCCGTACGTGAACACCAGCGACCGATCCATCGTCGCCTTCACCTCCGCTCCCATGATACTAATAAGGTATATATATATCTCTCTCTATGGATCTCTCTCCCTCCTCTCTTCGTTTGTTCTAGTAATGAGAAATGNTGTTGGTGGTTAGAGGATTCGACCTTTTGACTTCTCGGTGCCTTTTGCTGAGCTGTATGCTGCGTGGGCTGGTATTTTCTATGTCGTTCGTAGTCTGAGTGCACGCAATCTTATTATTGAAGGGGATTCCATAACTATTATCCGCTAGCTCCGTCAGGATTTCAGCGACCACTTGCCTACCATCCCTTGATTTGCGATATTCGATCTATATTTCAAGGAGTTTTTAGCATCCAGATTCGGCATATCTACAGAAAAGTCAACTCAGTGGCTGATTGGATTGCCGCTAGCCTACCTACCATCTGATTCTTGAAGCTGGAAAGCAGGAGCCTTTTATTTTTTCTAAAGATTATATTTTAATATCAGATTTGATTCATTCTAAATTAATGTGTACCAAAAAATAATAATAAAAAAAACAAAAGACAAAAACCAGAGCGTATGATCTCTCGAATATCATTTGGAAGGAAGTCGATGCCGTCTACCATGCACATGATAACTTCTCGGTCACCATCAAATCAGTCTATCCCTCGCCGACTCGCCTATCATATTATTTGACCAAGCTTTCCACGGAACCGTCTGACGTGTTCATCAGTATTTTTAATTTCACTGTAACCTTGCATTCTCTGGTAGAGCCACCAAAGCGTAGGCAACATTTCGAAGGAAACGGACTTAGAAACAAAAAATAAGTAATAAAAAAGAACGATTGGTAAAAGAGTGGGGACGCAAATATGATGAACAGGAGATCTTACCAGTGGAATAACAGAGACGACGAATTAGACGGCAATGATAGCTTCGAGCGTAGGACCATCTAGGCCAGGGCTGTTAAGGTTGCTGAGAGGGATTGGGAACGCTGTACAGCCGTTGAATTGCATGGAAAATGGTCTAAAAAATAAAAATTGTCTACAATTATAATTGTGTTTCAGGGGACCACTTTCATTTATTTGATCTTATCTTGCGGAGAAGTTACTGTTACGTATATGAATATTTTATTTTCATATACTAGGAAAAAAAAATTTCTTTAATCATGAATTTTCTTGAAAAATAAATTTAAGAGCCTCCTCTTCCAGAAGTGAGGTTAGATTTTTTATTTTTATTTTTCCTTCTGTTTTAGTACTATTTTCCTGTATCTTGATTGATAGGCCAAATCAAAATCTAAACACCTTACACGCGGAACGTTTTCAAAGAAAAAAAAAAAAATTTCATTTCTTTTCTCGCTAATATCTTGATCTACAGATCAGGTAGCCCAAGTAATAAAAGGGAGGAAAAAATGGTTTGTTCTGATGCATCTATCCACAGATCAGATAGTCCAAATCTGATGCGATCGCAAGAATGGGTTCGTTTCATCCAAAGAAAAAAACAACCTACTTTTCGAGATGTCAATACGTGACAAGGGCGGGCGTCAAGCTCAATACAATGATATTGATTGTGGCGTCATCCTGTGTCCTTTTCATGTCTAAATTTTGAAACTATTTTTAAAATTGATATCAAATGGTTTGCAAGTTTGGTACGAGAAACTAAGTTTGTACAGGTTAAAATTAAGACCACCGTTTCATTTAAAATGGTATTTTTTTGTGTTCATCGCAAAGCCGCGTCACAGGGATTGTTAGTGGCGCTTGCCACTTGGAATGGCCGTGTCCTCATAGTCGCACCCAAGAGCCCCTCCTGCTTGTTCTCGCGCTCATGCCGCCCAATTTGCCACTCAACCCTCTCCTCCGACGATGTAGCTCACAATGGACACAAAAAAAAAAAAAGTCATTTATTTTTTACTTTTTTGATACCAAATTTAAAAATTTTATGTCATTTGATATCGATTTTAAAAATAGCTCCTAAATTTTTTCTCTATAATAATGTCGCATCAGCAAACTAGAACTTCGTCCATTTACCTCTTCGAAGAAAGATATTGATCATGCCATCATCCGAATAGAAATCCATAAACTTTTCCCTCAATGCCATCTAAGGAATCCAAATTCTAAGCTAGAGGACAGAGTCAAAGGTCATGGCTTGTCCTAGCTTTTAACAATACCTAACCTTTTCATACACCTCTGCCACCATATAGAAATAGAGATGACAACCAAAACAGGGTGCAAGATGGATCAAACATTTATGAATTCAAATAAAAAATCAAAAGCTGAATCCATTCTGACTTACAAGAAGCAAAAATTAAGCCAAACAAATATCATAAGAAAGAACGGTTGATACATTTGGTTCGCGTGTCCTACAATCACGGGTTTATCATATCATAAACAGCAGATCCGAGGGCAAAAGAGAAGGAAAGAATCGGCCGCACAGAACCCCGAGAGCCTCCGGCAACAAAGGAAGGCGCAGCGAAAGATCCAGCCTAATCTTGGGAGGAGAGCCCACGAAGATCCGAATCTGGTCGAGGAATGTGGTGTCCTGCGGCCGGTCCTTCCGCTTAACGTATTCCCTCGCCTCCTTCTCCGAGAACGCCTCGAACCCCCGCTCCCCGTTCTTCCTCCACAGCTCCGCCGCGTAGCTCCGGTGAGCATAGTACGCCTCCACCTCCAGCACGTCGTCGCCGTCCTCCTCGTCGTCGTCCTCCTCTTCCTCCTCCTCGTCTCCTTGGGATCGGCGGCGGGGGAGGACGACGGAGATGGGGAGACGCTCGTAGTGGCCGCGGCAGGTGCCCTCGAGTTCGTCCATGCGGGCGATGCCGCGGGGGGAGACGGCGTAGAGCTCGCCGCGGACGCGCTCGCCGGCGCCGGGAAGTTGAGGAGGAAGGGGACGCCGTAGGGCCCGCAGACGAGGGGAAGGCGGCCGGCGGTGCGCGCGACGCCGACGAAGGCCGCGTCGCCGCTCGGGATCATGTCCTGGATCAGCCCGTGGTTGGAGAAACCCCGCTTCAGCGTCCCGTACGTGAACACCAGCGACCGATCCATCGTCGCCTTCACCTCCGCTCCCATGATACTAATAAGGTATATATATATATCTCTCTATGGATCTCTCTCCCTCCTCTCTTCGTTTGTTCTAGTAATGAGAAATGATTTAGATCTTTGTGTTCTTGGAGTTATCGACGGGATCTTTGTGTTCTTGGAGTTATCGACGGGAAAAAAGAGGAGGACGATGGTTCAGGGGAGTACGGCCGCTGGTTTGGGGGTACGGAGGAGGGCTGTTGATGGCTTCTGAGGCTCGCCGGGTGCGGCACCTGGCCGCTTTATATAGCATTTAATCAATTTGGAGGCTTGCATACTGTTTGTTATATAATTCGGCGAGAGAAAGACCAAAGGGAGAGAAAGAAGTTCACCGGCGGTAGGACCTTCGTTCCCTTTATAAAACCGCGTCGAGAATTTATTCACTGATAGAGATTTCGTTGCGGAGGGCAGCGAATTTAGTGCTGCTCTTTGTCATAAAAATCTATATAAAGAAGTAAATTATCTTTAAAAAAAGGAAATTATAATATTAAAAAAAGTAAAGGAGGGGCAAGAAGAAAGGAAGACGAGAGATAATTTTAAGGCAAGATGGGAAAAAAAAAAAAAAAAAAACATCCGCTTACATTCTTGAAGCAGGAGAAGCAAGAGAAACGGCTGAGGATTGCCGCAATGAATACAATATTCAATGTCACCATGGGAATCTAGATTGCTGTTGGCTTATCATCATTTATTTATGCAGTTGTGTTTCATAGAATTTATGAGAAGCGAACTAGCATTTCAAATATTCCTAAAAATATATTACGGATTCAAATAAATGGTGAAGCAAGGTCATCAAAGATGTATTAATCCAAATAACTCATTTGTACCCTTTAAAAGAAAATCAACCGACCCAATTTGTTTCTTATTTCCATTTATCTGTTTTGAAGCAAGGTCATCAAAGCTTAGTAGACATTAGCAAATTAAACTACATTTTATCACACTTCTTGCTAGGCGCAAAGGCGCCTCAATTATGAGACTGAGAAGGAACCTCTTATCTCCTCTCTGCCTGCATGCCTCCACAGCAATATATATACATATTGTTAGTTCTATACGGCAAAAACCAGCAATACCGAAGGTAGGCTGAAACTTTTATGCAACTGCTTGTGTACATGGCTAGAATCCATTCTCGCATCCACTGAATTAATCCTCCTCAAGATTTGAACCCGTCTCCGAATTTTATCAATAGAACGGGTCAAATGCTTCGCAACAAGTTCATCCTTTGCAACGATCCAAACGGGCTGGCTTTTGGCCCAGCAGATTCAAAATCAACAATGTACACCAATCGAGAACTAAAAAGTTTTTGTACACTGTCTTCGATGCAGCAAATCCTATTTGGACTGCAACATCCCTTCTTATTGATTCATATGGATCCTACATGATTTAACGCGACAGAATGAGATAGCAGGGATATGATCTTAAGTTTTGAGCATAACGTGCATTAATACTCGTTCAATCTTTTTTTGAAATTTGTGTGCAGACCAGAATGCTCTTTTCTTCAACCTACTTCTACTTGTTGATGCGGATAAAATTATCTCCACATCAATCGGTTGACATGGCAGGCGGCAAAACCCACCTCTGAGCTCTGGCTTGCCAACGACAATGCTCAGAAGAAGTCCACTCTCCACCAAAGTAAAAGACGGTCGCACCAACTATAAACTCTGAACCTTGGTAGGGTCGAGCATTTTTCGAACCTCAGAAAAGCCAAGCTAAGTCTTCGTACCTCGGCAGAACCAAACTCCAGCTCCACTTACCGAACATCATCCCCTTCCAAGTAAAACCGAACATCTCGGAAGACATATCACCCTGATCACAAGGATCTCGGAACGAGCCTCCCTAAATGGAAACAAGAGCCATATACGATACCCCCTCCATGATCCACGGGATCTCAAATTTTCCTAATAAGGCATACATCAATCAGCCTTATTAGCCACCAACTTTCATAACTATGCTCGAGAAATCAGGTAACAACTTACCATTTCAGCAGCATATAAATATCAGGTCCCAAGACCCCTCAGGTAAGCACACAAAAAATCCCTTATCAACACCATCACTCTTCAGAGACCTTCTCTAAAGTGTCTTTCTTTAACAACCTTCTCCACCTTATATATGGCTAAGGATTTTCACTGATTTAGGTATCGAAGGGTCTTCCGCAGGGACCACCCAGCTCAATCTCTGTGCGAGGACTATTTTGTAGGTCCGCAAGGATGGATGAACGCCACCCGAACCCCAATATGCACCGCAGCTTCAACCTCAAGTTGGAGAACATAAATCTGCAGCAACAGATTGAGGCTAGAGGAAGGGGCTCAAGGCCCTAAAAACTTGAAACCTAGAAGAAAATGTTCAAATAAGAAGGACACATCCTCGATGGTGAACAACAAAGGGCAGTCGTAAATTCTCCGGACCGGGCTACCTTACAAAGGCCTGATCCCACACAAAATACGGCATCAACACAACCGCTCCAGCCTAAAGTTCCATCGACGCTCGTGGCCCCCGTTACACATAACCAATTCGGCACATTGGTCCAACAAGTTCAATCACTGGCACAGTTGATGCAGGGCCTCCACGGAATCTTTCCCACACCTGTGCCTAATCAACAACATTCCGACAGAGTAGCCACATCGGTTCAACTGACAACTCTTCGACCCAACCAGTTTGAGGCCACGAGCCTTCCATGATAGCTCGGCCGCAAAGGCAAAGCCGAGCCTTCTGCCACAAAGTGCTTAGGTAAGATACTAATGGCCCACTATGATGAAAAATTCGAATGGCCTTGTCCGAGCCTACGACTCATGCCAATATCATTCGAGCATCCAAAGACTTCCGTCAGCATCTCTAACACCCATCATGGACGCCTGGCCTTTGCAAAATAGGGGATGGACATCCTTGACCCATTTTCTCTGCCATTGGGCAGAGAAAATTTCTGTTCATTGCTATCAACTACTTCACAAAGTGGACTGAAGTCAAAGTAGTTGCCCAGATTACCGAGGCCCAAGCCATGGACTTCGTCTGGCGATCCATCATCTGTCAATTCGGCCTTCCACATACAATCATTACCGACAACGGTCGACAATTTGATAATCTAAAGTTTAGGGAGTTCTGCGAAGACCATGGCATCAACCATCGGCTAACTTTTGTAGGACATCCCCAAACCAAAGATGAAGAAGAGGTAGCCAACCAAACCCTGCTACAAGGATTAAAATCTCGATTAAATAGAGCGTGTGGTAGATGGGCAGACAAGCTTTATCACGTCCTCTAGGCCTACTGGGCAACTCAAAGAATCCCAACAGAAGAAACTCCATTCAGGATAGCCTTCGGCATCGAAGCAGTCATCCCGGTTGAGATAGGCCTACCTTTGCCCAGAGTCGAAAGCTACTCTGAGGAAGTGAGTGATGAACAGCTACAAGCCAACCTCGACCTAATTGAAGAAGTCAGGAGAAATGAACAGCTACGAGCCAACCTCGACCTAATTGAAGAAGTCAGGGAGAAAGCTCGAATCAGGATGGCCGTGTATCAATAATGCATGGCCTAGTACTACTCCTCCTGAGTAAAGGGGAAGCTCTTCCTTCCGAGCAACTTGGTGCTCCATAAAGCCTCAGTCTCTAAACCATTGGAACAAGGCAAGTTGACCCCTGTTAGTGTGTGTTGTAGATCCAATCATATTAGATGCTAGTTTGTACATATTTCTTTATGAATACAAATCAAATTTATTGATTTCTTTACCTATCCAGGTATTTTTTTTATAAATATATTTAGAAATATTTTACCTATAAGATAAAGCTCAAAAGAATATGAACTATGTATATAAAATTTTGAATAGAGATTACAAATTGTGAAATCCAAAATTGCACATTATGGTTCGATTCTTTGAATTTTTTTAGTCGATACATAGACATGGTAGGGCACTATCGAACGCTATTGAGACTAGCATACATTGCATATCTTCACCCTTATGATGAGCAACTGATCTCGTAAGTTGAAGTATGGATATACTTGAATAGGTGTGTGGATGCTCGTTATTGTAACGATGCATTGGATGATCCGCAAGTGATCCCATATGGATATTCTATATAGTGTCGATGGTTAATCTCTGATGACGGTGGTGCAAGTGATCCTTTGACTTGAGGTCTTCATTTCACCTCATGTATGGAATGTCATGCTTTGACGACATGCAAACGCCGCTCTAGCCATGGGTGACAAATATGGTATCGATTGGGTATAACATGAAGCACATGAAGATGATATTTGATCAAAATAGAATTTGTCTTTTTTGATAAAGAGGGTTATATCCCACGACCACTACTTGATGGATAAAATTGACTATAAAATTCTTGTAAGGTTGAGTTGGAATTTGAATTGGTTTTGAAGTTTCAATTTATGTGAGTCAATTTTTTCTGAGATCAAGTAAACAAAGATCAATTACAAGGTTGACACATTTTATACCACTGATTGATTTAGGATATGTGATGAAGGGATTAAATTATACGGTAACCGTTTATGGACAGGTGTTGATGACCACGTTAATAAAATCCTTAATACTTGGGTGGTCATGATGCTTTGCTAGAAGCCACTCATGATTTATAATCATGAATTCTTTAATTTAATCAAGGGATTGATTTGATCAAAGAATTGACTTGGATAAAGTGTTGACCAGGTCATCCTTAGGGTCAATATTAGGAATATGATTATTACCAATGTGTACCTAATGGGTCACACACATTAAAGAGATTTTAGATGAAGTTAAAATGGAAATTAAGTTGGACTTAATTCAGATTAGATGATCAATTAATTAGAATTAGGCTTGACTCAATCTTAATGAGAGAACATGAAATTGATAAATAGGATTCATCATAGAGAAAAAAAATTTATATTCAAGGAAAAGACTTTTTGTACATATGATGTACATATGAAATTCATTGATTGGATACCCAATTAGACTTGATCCATATGATGGATGGCTTAGATTAATTAGGATTAATAATGTGGTGTTTAATTGGATCCATATGATGACATGATTTAATTCATTGAAACCTAATTGAATCGAGGGCTAAGATCATGCCATGTGAAGGATGGATCCATGCCCATGTGATGGGCATAACCCATCTCCATGTCATAGAGGAGAGAACACTCATGACTTGGGCATCATCATGGAGCTAAATCCAATGTTGGTTTCATGGGATAACCAATTTTTTATTTTTAGGGATGCAGTTTAGTGGTTGTAATCTAAACATTATCATGATAACAAATATCCTAAATTTGTTAGGATAATTTGTTATCAACTTGATATGGTTGCATAGTTGGGTGGTTGGATCAAAAATTTTTTTTTATGGAATGATACAACCTCCTCTTCATGTATAGAAAGAGAAAGATGCCCCCCTTGAAAATATATGCCTAACTCATCCTTTCTCTCTCTCTTGGATGCCTAGAGCCTACTTTCTCTCTCTAAAATATTTTTTCTCTCTTTAGAACATTCCTCTCTCTCTTGGATGGATTGAAACTCCTCTCTCTCTCATTTGATCATACTCTCTTGGAGGGGTTGAAGAAAGTTATTCTTTCCTTTCTTGGTTAATCAAGATTTGATCTTGATCAAGAAATTATTTTCTTTAATAGATCAAGATTTAATCTTGATCAAGAAATTTTTTCTCTCTTGATTGATCAAGATTCGATCTTGATCAAGAAATTATTCTCTCTCTCGATTTAAAAAATCAATTGAAGAAGAAAAGAGGTGCTAGCACCCCTTGCTAGAATATCGTTATCTAATCCTGGGAGGACATTATCCAAAGATCTCTGTATGGATCACTATTAAAGGCCGGACGCATGGACGACTAGTGATAAATCATTTACCAGCTTCATTAGTCTTCATCTCCAATAAAGAATATAGGTATGATCTATTATTTAATCATGCATTATTTCTTGTTAACTAAATCTGTTCTTTGAGGATCTTGGGCTTTGAGAATTAAATTTGCTTTTATTTTATCTTCCGTTGCATGATATATGAATTGGATTCATATAAAAATAAATAAAATTCTCAATAATCCCAAACTGGGAAAGTCCATATCAAGTCATAAAAGTCATCAGGCCCGGTACCTACCAGCTCCAGAACCTCGATAGAAAATTCATTCCCAGAACATAAAACTCGGACAATCTTCAAATGTATTACCAGTAAAGTATTCCTCAAATGAATTACTTTACTTATTGTGCTAGACTCCATATATGAATAAAGTGTTTACCAGGTCATCCTTAGGGTCATCTTTAGCCCGACGACACCATATACTTTACTCATTCTGATCCATGTTAAAGAGTTCATATTTATGCACAAGAATGTTGGTCTTGGACTCTTTAACCTGGTTGGTACCCTCATTGGTAACTTTTAACCGATCTCATATCCCCTTGGCTGAGATATAAGTAGATATTCTATTGAATTCATTTGTATCTAAGGAGTAGTATAGCATATTCATGGCCTTGGCATTGAGCTAGGCTATTTTTTATAATTTTTATTTCAATCCCTTTCGGGCTTAGGAATAATGGATCCATATACTAAGTGTGTGGGAGTGCTAGAACCATTGATATTGACACTCCATAAATCATAGTCCAAAGCTTGAATAAATATACTCATTCTAGCTTTCCAATATGAGTTGTTAGTGCCATTAAACAACGGTGGATGATTGGTGGATTGTCCTTCAGAAAAAGATGAACCAGCTTGAGCTACCATTTGGATATTTAGCTCTTGATTGTTAGATTAAGAAAGGATGAGAAAAAGCTCCGATATCAATTGTTGGCCCAGATGGCAACCTAAGAGGGGGGATGAATTGGATTCTTAAAAAATTTTAAAACTTAAAAACTATTTCTCAAAGTAATGCACAAGAAAGAATGCAATGAGAGTAGAGCTAAGAATGCTAAGTAGAGTACAAAGGATAGAGTAGAGAGAAAGAGAGAGACAAGCATAACAAACACAAGAAATTTATAGTGGTTCGGTGTTTGCTACACCTACATTCACTCCCAAGAAACTCTTGGGCCACACTATAATCACCCTAATTACACTAGAGTTATTTTGTAAGCTCACAACTCAAACTTATTATTTTACAATAGGATCACAATGAACCCAACTGGATTTCATAGGATCACCAGCACAAAACCTATCACAAGCTTCCTAGCTTATATAAGGCCAAACTGTCTCCCTTAATTCAATGATCTGATTGAATCAATAAGCAAATGTAACAGAAAAATGGGTACAATAGTAATAAAGCTCCTTAAATAAGCAAATAAGATAATATAATAAAAGTAGAAATAGAAGAGTCTGATTAGAAGATTTTTGAAATTGAGCTTTTCTTCTTTTCTTCTTTTTCTCATAAATGATCTTCCACAAGTTGAGCTTGAAGCTTTGAAACAATCTTTGATCTAAAGGCTTTTGAAGAACTAGGGCTCTCTTTTTCTCTTCTTGATTTGATAGAAATCCTTTAAGATTGGCTTTCGAATGCTTTGGATTTTCTTAAACTCTGTTTTGCATGGTAGGGCTTTCAAAATCTAACTCTTTTCTTTTTCTATTCTTCTTTTTGAAATGGTCCCATGGCTCTTATTTATAATCTCCTCTAAATCCTCTTTTAGAAGAAAACTAGTCATTGAAAATGCTTGAGGATGAGTTTAGCACGGAAGAGGAAAGAGCCGTTGAAGTCCGTTAGAGAAATATTAGAGTTTGGAGTCATCTCTAATACCTTTAGAGTCCGCTCCTGACAGGTTGGAGTTGGCTCGAGCAAACCTGGAGTCGGCTTGAATGTGGGATGTGCAAAACATAAACTTCTACCCATTGTGGAGTTGGCTCATGCTTTTCACGGGACACCTTTTCGTGCGGGAGTCAGCTCGAGTGAATGCGGAAGCTAGCTCGACTAAAGTCTCAAAAAATATACTCTCTATATATAATCAATGGAGTCGGCTCTAATCTCTGCACGAGTTAGCTCTAGCTCGACACAGAATTAAGGATTTTCTATCGTTCTGGTGGAGCCAGCTCTGAACTTTGTAGGAATTGGCTCGACCGCATGCCAAAAGTGTCAAACAGTTTCAATATGCTCTGGAGTTGGTTCCTAAACTTCTGGAGTTAGATCTAAATGCTGAAACTTGACACTTGACACTAGACATAGGGTTAAACTCAATTTTTCTTAAATTTTGATTGATAAAATATTTAAATTCCTGAAATGCTTAATCAAAATTATTAGTAACATAAGGAATATATTCATGTGACTTTTGTTATTCATCAAAATCAATAACTAGGTCAACAACATCCAAAACTATGGATATCAATGATTATGACTTTTTACATATATTTCTACAGATGATATTAAAATTATAGATCTGCAAGAAATCGAACATGATCAGTTGAATGATGTTGCTGATGTTGTTCATAAGAGCGCACCTTTTCGTATCACCCTGAATGTAGAGAATGATTTTATTATTTCTCAAATTGGGATGAAGTTCAATTCAACAGTTGACGTATATAATTTATATAATGAATATGCAAGAAGAGTTGGTTTTGAAATCGCAACAGTGTATAGTAGGTCTAACTACAACAAAGAAATATGCTTTAAGGACTTGGCATATTAGAAGCAAGGAAAATGTAGAAAAATCAAGAAGTCCATGAATCTTAGGGATACTTGCAAAATTGATTGTAAGGCATCGATAAAAGCAAGACTAAATTCTAAAAGTGGTAAGCGAATATTCATTGAGATTTTTTTAGAACATAACCATATGATGTCCATAACATCAGCTAGTTATTTATGGTCTAATAAGAGGATCAGCATATCAGAAAAGGTAGAGATCGATAATTTACATGCCATGAATGTTTTCACAACTTAAATATATTTTGTCATGGCAAGAAGGAAAGGGGGTAGAAGATAAATAGATTTTATAAAGAAGGATGTCCGTAATTTTATCTGTCGTGAATGTCAGACTTGGCTGAAAGAAGGAGATGCATAGTCAATGATAATTCATTTTACATAAATGCATGTAAAAAATGTAAATTTCTTTTATAACTTAGACCTGAGTGATAATGGACAGCATAGGTCTGTCTTCTGAATCCATCCAAGGTCAAGATTGGCATACACTTTCTTTGACTTAACCTACTTGATAAAAGATATCAAATGCCTTTTTGTCCATTTGTCAGGATCAACCATCATGGATAGTCAACATTATTTGGTTGCACATTGCTATCAGATGAGAGGATTGAGATATATAAATAAATTTTTTAATCATGGTTGGATATAAATGGTGGTCTAGCATCTAATGCCATCATAGCTGACCAAGATAAGGCAATGTTGTTAGGAAGGTTTTTCCTAATGCACGATATCGGTTTTATCTTTAATATATATTGAAGAAGATTCCTGAAAAATTGACTACATGTGCATTGCAAATCTCAAATTTATGGTTGATTTTGATGAGGCGATATATGATTTAGTTACCATACAGTCTTTCGAGAAAAGGTAGGCATATCTCATGGAGAAATATAAAGAATACAAGGCTATAAATTAGTTAAATGACTTTTATGAATGTCGGAATAAATGGGTTCCAATTTACCTTAAGGATACATTCTTCACAAGTTTGTAAGCTATTAGGATTGATTATGTTTATATTCGCAAACTCTAACAAATTTTATATATTTAATGCTTCTTTTTTGTCATAACTATGTACAGGAATATCATCTTCATAAAGGAGTGAGGGCATCAATCACTTCTTTGATGGGTTTATAAATTCGAAGACTACACTTAAAGAATTCATCGATAAGTATGAAGATGCCTTGCAGAAAAGATATAAGGCAAAAAATGAGAAAGATATTAAAATGTTGCAAATGAATGCTTTCCTAAAGACAACCTCACCTTTTAAAAAATAAGCAGTAGAAAAATATACAGGATGCATCTTTAAAAAATTTCAGAATGAAATTCTTGAAATGGCTACATCAATTGCTAAATTAATCAAGAAAGTTGACAATTGTGATATATATATATAATGTAAAGTCATTTAAAAGAATTGAAGTTGATGGAATAAAGAAGAAAATTATAAAAGCTTATGTCATTTCATATGATAAAATTTTGAAGGAAATCAAATGCCAGTGTTGATCCTTTCAGTTCAAGGATTACCTATGTAGGCATATCTTATTGGTTCTTCATCAAAGCGGCGTATTTTATATACCAGATAAGTACTTCTTGAAGAGATAGTGCAGGGATATGAAATATCAATTTGATGATTTCAAATGCAATACTGAATTTTATGATAAAAGTATATAAAAATCATGGTACACAGTCATATTATTTAAATTGGGATGTCTTATTTTATGTTTTCGAAGGTACTTCTTGAAGAGATAGTGCAGGGATATGAAATACCAATTTGATGATTTTGAATGTAATAATGAATTTTATGATAAAAGTACATAAAAATCATGGTACGTTGTCATATTATTTAAATTGAGATGTCTTATTTTATGTTTTCGAAACCTATTATATGTCATGAAATCCTAATACAAATGTGATATGTTATTGATTATAGATATGCTTTGATGAGTCATCAGATGATGAAGCTTTAGAGATAGCCTCCATGGCTGAAGATGCATTTAATTTAGTGATGAATGATTTAACACTATTATTCAAAAGAAATGTAGATGCTAACTGCACAGCTAAGGCAAGTATATAACTTGTAATTTAAGATCCTTACCAAATTAAGATGAAAGGTCATCAAAAAAGAGCAGAATAAAGAGCGGAGTTGAGAAGAAGTCAAAGAAATCAAGAAAAAATATGGATAAGGCTTTTGTTGACACTCGTCCTATGCAAAATCAAATAAAAGCTAGTTCAAGCAAAAGGAAAACTTCTGAGGAACAAATAATTGAAAGAACTATACCATCTTTTGATTCTTTTTTTGGACAAGATTAATGCTTATGTATGCAGTCAACTAACACAAGAGAGGATATAAAATACTAAACTTTCCTACAGTCTTGTATAAATTTATATTATTAACACAAGAGAGGATATAAAATGCTAGACTTTCCTACAATCTTGTATAAATTTATATTATCCAAAGAAATATATAGTAGCATGTATTCGACATCAAAGTAAATTATAGGGATAACATATTTATGACACCCCTTGATATAAAGGATGACATCCGAAACATGATTATGATATAGGTAAAAAAAAATACGATTCCTCAATTATAAAATTATAACACTCTAGTTATAAAATTACGATACTTATTCAGAAAATATTAAGGCAAAGCTTTACGACATCCTAGGGTAGACTTCTGATATCGGTCCAAAAAAAATTACGACATCCCAGTTGTAATATTACAACATCCTATTTGTAAAATTATGCTATCCATTCAGAAAATATTAAGACAAAGCATTATGACATCCCAAAAAGATTTCTGATATCGCACTACAAGAAAATATTGAAATAGCGATGCAAATTTAGCGACGCATCATTGCGTCACTAAATTGCGATCACTTTGCGATGCCTCCGTGACAACAAAACATTGCGATGCAATTAGCGATGCATTAGCGACTCAATAAACTAGAAATCAAAAAAAATTAATTTTTTATTTAGCGATGCAAATAATACGTCGTAATATTTTTAAATTAATTTTTTATAAAATATAAATATGAGAAAAAAATATTACGACGCAACTCAGTGCATCGAAATGTTTTTAAAAGAATTAAATATGTTAAATAGCGACACATTAGCGACATAATAAATCAAAAAATTAGAAAAATTATTTTTAATTTAGCGATGCATCAATTGCATCGTAAATAATTTAAATTAAATTAAATTTTATAAATATAAATATGAGAAAAAAATATTACGATGCAACATAGTGTGTCGTAATATTTTTAAAAAAATTAAATATGTTAATAGCGTCGCATTACCGACGTAATAAACCAGAAAATTAAAAAATTATATTTTAATTTTGCGATGCACTTGTTGCATCGCAATTATTTTAAATAAAATTAATTTTTATAAAGTATAAATATGAAAAAAATAATTACGACGCAACACAGTGCATCGCAATGTTTTTAAAAAATTTAATTATATTAAATAGCGACGCATTAGCGACGCAATAAACCAAAAAATTAGAAAAATTATTTTTAATTTAGCGACGTAATAATTGCATCGTAATTATTTTAAATAAAATAAGTTTTTATAAAATATAATTATGAGAAAAAAATATTGCGACACAATTCAGTGCGTCGCAATATTTTTTAAAAATTAATTATGTTAAATAGCGACGCATTAGTGATGCAATAAACTAGAAAATTAGAAAAATTATGTTTTAATTTAGCGACGCACTTATTGCATCGCAATTATTTTAAATAAAATTATTTTTTCTATAATATAATTATCATATTAAAAAATTACGATGCAACCCTTTGCGTTATAATATTTTTTTAAAAAAATAATTATGTTAAATAGCGATCGGTCCGAGATCGGTCGTGGCAGATCGGAATCAGGGCTTGGATTGATCGCAGCCGTTGGATCATCGCCAATCGGATCGATCGCTGCGATCCGAGATCGGTCGTGGCCGATCAGATCGATCAAGGCTGGGATCGATGGCAACCGTCGGATCGATGCTGATCGGTCCGATCGCCACGGTCCTAGATCGATCATGGATGATCGAGATCAGGGCTTGGATCGATCGCAACCATCAAATCATCGTCGATTGGACCGATCACCATGGTCCGAGATCGGTCGTGGCCGATCGGGATCACGGCTTGGATCGATTGCAACCGTCGGATCGTCGGCAATCGGACCGATCGCCACGGTCCGAGATCGGTCATGGCCGATCGGGATCAGGGCTTGGATCGATCACAATCGTCGGATCGTCAGCGATCTCGGACCGATCGCAACGGTCCAGGATCGGTCATGGCCAATCGGGATCAGGGCTTGGATCGATCGCAACCGTCAGATCGTTGGCAATCGAACCGATCGCCACGGTCTGAGATCGGTCGTGGCTGATCGGGATCAGGGCTTGGATCGATCGCAACCGTTGGATCGTCAGCGATCTCGGATCGATCGCAACAGTTCGGGATCGGTCGTGGCCGATCGGGATCAGAGCTTGGATCGATCGCAACCATTGAATCATCGCCGATCGGACCAATTGCCACGGTCCGAGATCGATCGTGGCTGATCAGGATCACGGCTTCGATCGATCGCAACCGTCGGATCATCGCCGATCTCGGACTGATTGCAACGGTCTGGGATTGGTCGTGGCCGATCAGGATCATGGCTTGGATCGATCGCAACCGTTAGATTGTCGGCGATCAGATCGATCACGACGGTCTAAGATCGTTTATCGCCGACCGAGATCAATCAGGGCTAGGATCGATCGCAATTGTTGGATCGTCGGCGATCGGACCGATCGCGACGGTCCGAGATTGATCGTGGCCGATCGGGATCAGGGGTTGGATCGATCGCAACCGTCGGATCATCGGCGATCGAACCGATCGCCACGGTCCGAGATTGGTCATGGCCGATCGGGATCAGGGCCTGGATCGATCGTAACTGTCGGATCGACGCCGATCGATCCGATCACCACGGTCCGAGATCGGTCGTGGACGATCGGGATCAGGGCTTGGATCGATCGCAACCGTCGGATCGTCGCCGATTGGACCGATCGCCACGGTTCGAGATCGGTCGTGGCCGATCGGGATCAGGGCTTGGACCGATTGCAACTGTCGGATCGTCGGCGATCGGACCGATCGCCACAGTTCGAGATCGGTAGTGGCCGATCGGGATCAGGGCTTGGATCGATCGCAACCGTCGGATCATCAGCGATCTCGGACCGATCGCAACGATCCGAGATCGATCGTGGCCGATCGGGATCATGGCTTCGATCGATCGCAATCATCGGATCGTCGCCGATCTCGGACTGATTGCAACGGTCCAGGATCGATCGTGGCCGATCGGGATCAGGACTTGGATCGATCGTAACCGTCGGATCATCAGCGATCTCGGACTGATCGCAATGGTCCGGGATCGGTCATGGTCGATCGGGATCAGGGCTTGGATCGATCGCAACCGTCGGATCGTCGCCGATCGAACTGATCGCCACGGTCCGAGATCGATCATGGCCGATCGGGATCACGGCTTCGATCGATCAGAACCGTCGGATTGTCGCCGATCTCGAACTGATTGCAACGGTCCGGGATCGGTCGTGGCCGATCGGGATCATGGCTTGGATCGATCGTAACTGTCAGATCGTCGCCTATCGGATCGATCATGACGGTTTGAGATCGTTCATCGCCGACTGGGATCGATCAGGGCTTGGATCGATCGCAACCGTCGGATCGTCAGCGATCGGACCGATCGCCACGGTCCAAGATTGGTCGTGGCCGATCAGGATCAGGGCTTGGATCGATCGCAACCGATCTCGGATCGTCGGTGATCGGACCGATCGCCATGGTTCGAGATCGGTCGTGGCCGACCGGGATTAGGGCTTGGATCGATCGCAACCGTCGGATCGATGCCGATCGGTCCAATCGCCACGGTCCGAGATCGGTCGTGGACGATCAGGATCAAGGCTTTGATCGATCGCAACCGTCGGATCATCGCCGATCGGATCGATCACCACGGTTCGAGATCGGTCGTGGCCAATCGGGATCAGGGCTGGGATCGATTGCAACCGTCAGATTGACGCCGATCGGTCCGATCGCCACGGTCCGAGATCATTCGTGGACGATCAGGATCATGGCTTGGATCGATCGCAACCGTCGGATCGTCGTCGATTGGATCGATTGCAACGGTCCGGGATCGGTCGTGGCCGATCGGGATCACGGCTTCGATCGATCGCAACTGTCGGATCGTCGCCGATCTCGGACCGATCGCTATGATCCGAAATCGGTCGTGGACGATCGGGATCATGGCTTCGATCGATCGCAACCGTTGGATCATCACCGATCTCGGACGGATTGCAACGGTCTGAGATCGATAGTGGCCGATCGGGATCACGTCTTGGATCGATCGCAACCATCGGATCGTCGGCAATCGGACCGATCGCCACGGTCCGAGATCGGTCGTGGTCGATCGGGATCAGGGCTTGGATCAATCGCAACCGTCGGATCGTCAGCGATCTTGGACCGATCGCAATGGTCCGGGATCGGTCATGGCCGATCGGGATCACGGCTTCGATCGATCGCAACCGTCGGATCGTCACCGATCTTGGACTGATTGTAACGGTTCGGGATCAGTCGTGGCCGATCAGGATCAGGGCTTGGATCGATCGCAACCGTCAGATCGTCAGCGATCTCGGACCGATCGCAATGGTCCGGGATTGATCGTGGCCGATCGGGATCAGGGCTTGGATCGATCGCAACCGTCGGATCATCGCCTATCGGATCGATCGCGATGGTCCGAGATCGTTCATCGCCGACCGGGATCGATCAGGGCTTGGATCGATCGCAACCGTCGGATCGTCGGCGATCGAATCGATCGCCACAGTCCGAGATGGGTCATGGCCGATCGGGATCAGGGCTTGGATCGATCATAACCATCGGATCATCGCCGATCGAACCGATCGCCACGGTCTGAGATCGGTCGTGGCCGATCGAGATCACGGCTAGAATCGATCACAACGTCGGATCGTTAGCGATCTCGGACCGATCGCAGCGGTCCAGGATCGGTCGTAGCCGATTGGGATCAGGGCCTGGATCGATCACAACCGTCAGATCGGTCGATGCAATTTCCAAGAAAATAAAAATAATTTTCCCAGATAAAACAATTTTTAATATTGCGACGCATTTATTACGTCGCAATGTTTTTAAGAAAAATAATAGTAATAAAAAAATTAAAAATAACATTGCGACGCAATATGTGCATCGCAATTATTTTCAGAAAATATAATTTTTATCAGTTATAATTATTAAAAAAATATTGCGATGCATTAGAGACGCATTTTCTAAAAAATAATTTTTTCAAAGAAATTTTTTTTTTAATATTGCGATGCATGTATTGCGTCACAATGTGTTTTAGAAAAATAAATGTAATTTAAAAAATTTTAAAAAAACATTGCGACGCATTATTTGCGTCGCAATTATTTTCAAAAAATATAAATTTTATCGGTCATAAATATTTAAAAAATATTGCGATGCAATTTCCTAGAAAGTAGAAAATAATTTTCATAGAGAAAATAATTTTTAATATTGCGACGTATTTATTGCGTCGCAATGTTTTTAAGAAAAATAAATATAATAAAAAATAAAAAAACATTGTGATGCAATATTTGCATTGCAATTATTTTAAAAAATATAATTTTTATCAGTTATAAATATTTAAAAATATTGCAACCCAATATATGCGTCGTAATTACTTTTAGAAAATATAATTTTTATCAGTTATAAATATTTAAAAATATTGTGACGCATTTGCGATGCAATTTCCTAGAAAATAAAATAATTTTCTCAGAGAAAAGAATTTTTAATATTGCGACGCATTTATTGCGTCGCAATCTTTTTAAGAAAAATAAATGTAATAAAGAAAATCAAAAAAAAATTGCGACGCAATATATGCGTCGCAATTATTTTCAAAAAATATAATTTTTATCAGTTATAAATATTTAAAAAATATTGTGACGCATTTGCGATGCAATCTCCTAGAAAATAAAAATTATTTTCCCGCCGGACATTGGCGCCAAGTTAGCAACTCATTAGCGACGCAATTAGTTGTATCGCTAAATTTTGCATAAAATAATAGAAAAGCCAAATTAGTGATGGATTAGCGACGCATTGTTGCGTCGCTAATCCATAATAAAATTTTAAAAAAAATAGCGAGTGATTAACGATGCATAAATTGCGTCACTAATCATCACTAT
Source organism: Calamus simplicifolius (assembly GCA_900491605.1). Taxonomy (NCBI): domain Eukaryota; kingdom Viridiplantae; phylum Streptophyta; class Magnoliopsida; order Arecales; family Arecaceae; genus Calamus; species Calamus simplicifolius. The sequence continues at coordinate 496,569 of UESW01005023.1, forward strand.
TTAACCCTTGGTCGGGCCGGGCCCCCCTTCCCTTCTCTTCTTCTTCCTATTCTACCCTAGCCGCCACCGTCTGTCCGCTCCTCCGGCTCCCCCCACTCCGGCGGCGTCCCCTCGCGACCGAGGTAAGCCCCCCTCCTCCTAAATTATTTTTTTAAAAAAAATAGGTTCCGGCCATGGCCACGACCGTAGTCGTCTTCTCCGGCCACGGTGGCCAGGCCACCCAAAAAAAAAATTACATTTTGGGGGGGGGGGTTTTCCCCACCCCCCTTCGTCTTCTCCGGCCATGGCCACGGCCGTGGCCGTCATCTCCGGCCACGGCCGCTGCCGTGGCCATCTTCTCCGGCCACGGCCGCTGCCGTGACCTGGCCATGGTGGCCAGGCCACCAAAAAAAAATTTATAGTTTGGGGGGTGTTTTCCCACCCCCCCTTCGTCTTCTACGGCCACGGCCGCTGCCGTGGCCTGGCCACGGTGGCCAGGCCACCGAAAAAAAATATTAATGGGGGGGGGGGTTTCCCCACCCCCCCTCCCGTTCGTCTTCTCCGGCCACGGCCGCTGCCGTGGCCGGCCGTGGCCTAGCCGTGGCCGGCCACGGTGGCCAGGCCAAAAAAAAGTTACAGTTTGGGAGGGGGTTTTCCCCAGCCCCCCTTCGTCTTCTACGGCCACGGCGTGGCCTGGCCACGGTGGCGAGGCCACTGGAAAAAGAAAACAGTTATGGGGGGTTCCCCCCTCCTGTTCGTCTTCTCCGGCCACGGTGGCCAGACCAAAAAAAATAAAAAATAAAAAAAAGTAACAGCTAGGGGGCTTTTCCCCACCCCCGACCCCTTCAATTAAAAAAAATAACACTCATAAAAAATTAACAAAAAAATTAGATTCTATCATATTTTATTATTTTTAAAAATATTTTTCAAATAATTTGATGACAAATATAAAAAAATAAATATATTTTTAAAACACGGGCAACTTAATTTTTTTTTTAAAATGATACGACTGGCCGATTCCTCTGAGTGATATTATTTTTTTGCGCGATTTCCAAAAATGATGTGACAGCCGAACCCAGAAATAGAACTCCAGCGCCGGCCTCCAGCGTCGGCCCCTAGCGCTGACCTTTGGCTACGGCCTCCAGCACCAGCCTCCAGCGCTGGCCTCCAGCGTCGGCCTCCAGCGTCGGCTTCCAGCGCTGGCCTTTGGCTCCGGCCACCAGTGCTGCTGGCCTTTGGCTACGGCCTCCAGCGCCAGCGTTCAGCGTCGACCTCCAGCGCCGGCCTTTGGCTCCGGCCTCCAACGCCGGCCTCCAGTGCCGGCCTCCAGCGTCGGCCTCCAGCGTCGGCCTCCAGCGCTAGCCTTTGGCTCCGGCCTCCAGTGCTGACCTTTGGCTACGGCCTCCAGCGCCAGCCTCCAGCGTCGGCCTCCAGTGCTGGCCTTTGGCTACGGCCTCCAGCGCCAGCCTCCAGCGTTGGCCTCCAGCACCGGCCTTTGGCTCCGGCCTCCAGCTCTGACCTCCAGCGTCGGCCTCCAGCATCGACCTTTTTCGCATGCACAATGACCAGTTTCTTACAATAGATCCTGTAATTCGAGGTCTATTGCCGTGTACCTCGCTCGCTGAAATCACGGGCAAGTATTAGCTCGTTCAGCAGTTACCGCTACAAGCGGCCCTCATCCAGCAACGGCTTAACCACTTGCCATTCAGAGAAACTTATCCCAACAAGGAAGATTCGATAGTTCCAACAGAACGAGGTAAACGGGACCCCAGGCAGGTATAAAAAGAGGACTCGAGCTCAATGCGAGGGGAGCTCTCTTGATCTCTATCTCTCAAGTTCTACTCAGATACAATTCCTGTTCTACCACCCACTGACTTGGGCATCGGAGGGTCCCCACCAGAACCACCGGTCCGAGGCTTTTTGCAGGCTATCGAAGGAAGACAGTGACCTCTCCATGATATCAAAGGCCTGCGGAGATCTCAATTCACCCAACGTTCATCGCAAGTGATTTGGCAGCAACAGATTGACTACACGAGCATAGGAGGCTTCCTCTAGTCGAGCCGCGGAGCGCGTTCCACGGGTTGAACAATCGGAGGCCAACCTCCATGTTCCGCCCCCTGCTCAGATAAGCCAGCCTGACCGGCTCAAGGTTCTGGCTCACCAAGTCCAGGACCTGATGACAATGGTACGATGACTGCAAGAGCATTGTTTGGCTGCTGCACCTCAACCCCCTGCGCCCGATGAAGGGGTACGGGGGACAGTCCAGTCTCACCAAGGCGGGACCCCACCTAAGGTCTCCCACCGCTCACCCCCCGAGCCTCATCACCGGGGGGCCTCGAAGACGGCGGTCCCCCTCTCATCGCACCGGTCATTCCCACCACCGGCCGGAGGAGAGAGAGTCCAGACGGGTACGTTCCTTACGCCGGCGATCTTCTTAGCTTCTTCTTTCGATTCATATCGAGATGGCGCCCTCAGGAAAACTACTCGTCGGGCCGAGCAAAGGCTCGATGAGTATCATCGGCGGTTGGAGGAGCTTAGTCGCCGGATCGCAGATCCTCACGGGATGGACTATGAACGTCGCCCCCGCTTTCTCGGCATATCATGAAGGAACCGGTCCCACCCCAGCTCCGTCTCCCCCAACTGGATCCATACGATGGAACGACGGACCCCTTGGACCACCTAGAAAGCTACAAGGTCCTCATGCAAGTCCAGGGAGCGATGGACTCCCTTTTATGCGTCGCCTTTCTGGCCACCCTTCGCAAGGCGGCACGCGCGTGGTACTCCCGCTTGCCTCCATGCAGCATCAACTCATTTCGGTAACTCGAGCGATCTTTCCTGGCCCACTTTGATGCCTATTAAAAAATCCCACGGGTGGCTGATAGTCTCTTTGCTGTCCAGCAGAGGAGTGGCGAGACCTTGAAGGATTTTATCGCTCGATTTAAGGAAGCAGCGTTAGAGGTGTACAACCTGGAAGACTCCGTAGCCACTTTGGCATTGAAACGAGGGCTTCGCCCGTCCAGGTTTGCTTATTCTCTGGACAAGAAGCCTCCGGATTCTTATGCTAAACTTCTGAGCCGAGCACAGAAGTACATCCGCGCTGATGAGGCGGATTCTTCCAGGAGGGAAGTTGACAAAAACACCGTTAAGAAACCACCATCTACTGATCATGCCGGTGCGCGACCTCGGAAGCCTGAGCCTCCTCACCGCTCAGATCACCGACCACAGATGCTTGTTCCTAAGGAGCAATTCACTCCCCTCATGGCTCCCATATCTCACATCCTGCTGGAGATCGAGGAGGAACCTTATTTCAGGCGTCCGGCTCCCTTGAAGTCCGGGGCCCCCCGCAACAAGGAGTTTTACTGCCGGTACCACCAAGACTATGGTCACGACACTGAGGATTGCCGCCATCTGAAAAAGGCCATTGAGGAGCTGGTTCAGCAGGGCCACCTGGGCAAATTCGTCCGAAGGGAAAGCCTCCCCACTTCGGGCCCATCAGCGCCTCCGATTCATCCGGCTGGCATGGACAATACTCCAACAGAAAAGACCATAGCCATGATTTCCTGGGGGGCAGGTGGCGGTTCAAAGAGGCAGCGAGAGGGAATAGATTCTATAATTCCTTTCTTTGGAAAGGATTTAGATAGGGTAGTTAATAAGCATGACGACAGTGTCGTTGTGTCCATGACTATAGCCAAACACCCTGTAAAAAGAATTTTAATTGATAGTGGGAGTTCGATGGATGTTTTGAGCTACGAGGCTTTTGTTCGGATGAACCTGTCAAAGTCTTCACTCCGACCCATTGCCGCGCCTCTAATGGGCTTCACTGGAGACTCGGTGAGCGTTGAGGGGGAGATTGCCCTCCCAGTCATAGCTGGAACCCCTCCATGCCAGAGCACCGTGGTTGTAAATTTCTTGGTGGTCTGGGTCCCACTGGCTTACAACGCTATCTTGGGGAGATCAGGGTTGAATCTGCTAGATGTCGTAATCTCCACTAAGAGATTATTGGTAAGGTTCCCTACCGACGAAGGAGTCGGAGAGATGAAGGGGGAGCAAAGCCCGCCATCGCTCTGCTATCATTTGTCTCCCAGCCCGCAGGAAGCGGCGTCGGCATAGCCTCTGAGCCGCATGATCCCCGGGAGCTGGGAAGGAGGGGAGAGCCAGCCGAGCACCTTTGACCCTCCCCTTGGGTGATGACTCGACAAAGACTGTTCAGGTGGGGGCGTTGCTTCAGAAGAGGCCCATGGTCGACTTCTTACTTTCCTGTGAGCCAACACCGATGTCTTTGCATGGTCGTCCTCGGACATGCCGGGCGTCCCTGAAGAAGTGATCACCCATCGGCTCAACCTCAGGCCAGAGTGTCGCCGGTCCGATAGAAAAAAAGAAATTTCACTCTAGATAGACAAAAAGCTATCGACGAAGAAGTTCGCAAGTTAATGGCTGCAGGCCATGTTCGGGAGGTTCATTACCCCGAATGGTTGGCCAATGTGGTGTTAGTCCGCAAGACCAACGGGAGCTGGAGAATGTGCGTGGATTTCACTGACCTCAACAAAGCATGCCCAAAGGATAGCTTTCCCCTACCCCGGATCGATCAACTGTGGATGCTATATCCGGACATGAGGTCCTTAGCTTCATGGATGCTTTCTCTCGATACAACCAGATCCGGATGAATCCGGCGGATGAAGAAGCTACCTCCTTCATAACTGAGAAGGGGTTATACTGCTACAGGGTAATGCCTTTTGGGCTAAAGAACGCGGGAGCCACCTACCAACGGCTGATGAACAAGGTCTTCGAAGGCCAGATAGGATGCAACATGGAAGTGTATGTGGATGACATGTTAACAAAAAGCGTTCACGCCACTGACCATATCGCGGACCTAACGGAGACTTTTGACAACCTCCGACGGTACCAGATGAAGCTGAACCCATGCAAGTGTGCATTTGAGGTGACAGCCAGAAAGTTCTTAGGTTTCATGGTAACCCGGCGGGGGATCGAGGCAAACCCAGACAAAGTTCAAGCCATCTTGGACATGAGGCCTCCCGCCAATAAGAAGGAAATACAGCGCCTGACGGGGAGGGTGGCCGCCTTAAGTCGCTTCCTATCTAAGTCTGCGGAGAGGTGCCTACCTTTTTTCAAGGCGCTCCGCAAGGTCAATGAATTTGAATGGACGAAGGAATGTCAAAAGGCGTTCGAGGGGTTAAAGGAATTCTTATCTACCCCGCCGCTGCTAGCCAAGCCCACCAGTGGAGAAGAACTCCTTCTCTACCTCGCGGCCTCTTCTGAAGCCGTTAGTTCTGTGCTGGTCCGCGTGGACACCGATGGCGTGCAAAGGCCAGTATACTACACCAGCAAGGTGCTCCACGATGCAGAGACCAGGTATTCAAATATGGAAAAGATTATCTTCGCATTGATTGTGTCTGCCCAGCGTCTGTAGCCATACTTCAAGCCCACCGATCGCGGTGATCACAGACCTACCTCTGAAGGCAGTTCTTGCTCGCCCGGATACTTTCAGCCGACTGACAAGGTGGGCCCTTAAGTTGGGGGAATTTGATCTGTCTTTTCGCCCCCGCTCGGCCATGAAGTCTCAAGTCTTGGCGGATTTTTTAGTTGAATGCACTTGGGGAGAGGAGCACCCTAAAGAACCTCCTACGGACACTCAGCCCCCCGGAACCAGTGACGATGAATGGGTCCTCCACGTAGACGGGGCATCGAATTCTCAAGGGAGCAGAGCAGGCCTCATCTTGGCCAACTCGGATGGAGTTGTAACCGAGTGTGCACTTCGCTTCCTCTTTCCAGCCACTAATAATCAGGCAAAATATAAGCTTTGCTGTTCGGGATGAGATTAGCTCGAGAGCTTGGGGTGAAACGCCTTAGGGCATTCATCGACTCCCAACTGGTCGCTGGACAAATCACGAGGGAATATGAAGTAAGGGATCCCATCCTGTCCCGCTACTTAAGTATGGTGCAATCGTTGGCTTCTCCCTTGGCGCACTTTAGCATCAGCTACATTCCTCGATAGGAGAATGCTAGAGCTGACACCCTATCCCATCTTGCCACCTCAGCCGATGGGATTTTGGGAAGAGCCTATGTGAAGCACTTAGAAGCCCCGAGTATTGACGCACCAAGAGAAATTTTACCAGTGGAGCAGGAGCCTTCCTGGATGGATGCCTATGTCAGGTACTTTACCGAGGGTACCCTCCCAGAAGACCCAGCCGAAGCCAGGAAACTTAAAAGATGGGCCCCAAAGTTTTTCATAATGAAGGAAAGCTCTACCAGAGGTCGTTCTCATACCCGGTTCTCAGGTGTGTCAGCCCCACCGAAGCTAATTATATTCTGCGAGAGATACATGAAGGTATATGTGGAAGCCATATGGGGGGCAGAGCTCTTGCATACAAAGCCCTACGGCAGGGGTATTACTGGCTGACAATGAAGGAGGATGCATCCGAACTTGTCAAGAGGTGTGACAGCTGCCAGTGCCATGCCAACATTCAACATCAACCGGCATCCCAGCTGACCCCCCTAGCTGCACCCTGGCCCTTCGCACAGTGGGGCATGGACATCCTAGGACCATTCCCTCCAGCCTCCGGACAACGCAAGTTCCTAGTAGTGGCCATCGATCATTTCACCAAGTGGATCGAGGCGGAAGCTCTCGCTAAGATCACGGAGGTCAAAATAAGGACTTTCTTCTGGAAGTCTGTGGTGTGCCGGTTTGGGCTACCGCACACCCTCGTTACCAATAACGGCTAACAGTTTGACAACACGGCCTTCCAGGAATTCTGCGATGGCCTAGGCATCCATCATCGATTCACCTCCGTGGGGTACCCCCAAACCAACGGTGCAGCCAAGGTGACCAATCGCATCATCGTCCAAGGACTCAGGGCTCAGCTAGATAGCTGCAAAGGGCGCTGGGTGGATGAACTCCCCAGTGTACTGTGGGCCTACCACACGACGCCACGAGCCCCTACCGGGGAAACTCCTTTCAGCCTGGTCTTTGGGACCAAAGCGGTCATTCCGGTGGAGATAGGAGTTCCCAGTCCCCGGACGGAATTATACCATGAAGAAAGCAATTCAAACCAGCTGCGAGCCGATCTAGATTTGGTAGAAGAATTGCGAGACCAAGCACAGCTTCGAATGGCAGCATTCCGTCAGCGAGCGGCCAAGTACTACAATGCTCGAGTGCAATCCAAGACGTTCCATCCTGGAGATCTCGTTCTGCGAAGAGCTGAGGTATCAAAGCCAACAGAGGGGGGCAAGCTGGCACCAAAATGGGAAGGACCATACCGGGTCAAGGAGGTACTTCACCACGGGGCCTACAAAGTTGAAGAGCTAGATGGGAAGCCACTTCCTCGCACCTGGAATGCCGATAATTTACGTCGGTATTACCAGTAAGGTGCTATATTCATTAATTTAAATCCATTTGATAGTTTGATGTTCGAAATGTTCACATTCTTTTTGAATGAGTATGTTTGGCAACTAAGACCGGCTCCGCGTCGGCACCAAAGACCAGCTCCGCATCGGCAACTAAGACCGGCTCCGCATCGGCACCAAAGACCGGCCCTGTGTCGGCAACTAAGACCGGCTTCGCGTCGGCACCAAAGACCGGCTCCGCGTCGGCAACTAAGACCGGCTCTGCGTCGGCACCAAAGACCGGCTACGCGTCGGTAACCAAAGACCGTCTCCGCGTCGGCACCAAAGACTGGCTCCGCATTGGCACCAAAGACCGGCCCAGCACTGGCACCAAAGACCGGCTCCGCGTCGGCACCAAAGATCGGCACCACGTCGGCAACTAAGACCGGCCCCGTGTCGGCACCAAAGACCGGCCCCGCGTCGGCAACTAAGACCGGCTCCACGTCGGCACCAAAGACCAGCTCTGTGTCAGCACTCAAGACCGGCTCCGCGTCGGCAACAAAGACCGGCTCCAGCATCGGCAACAAAGACCGGCCCAGCATCGGCACTAAAGACCAGCTCCGCGTTGGCATGAAAATCGCAACAGACTGAATGATGGTACGAAAATTGGCCGCCCAGAGGATATTAACACCCTTTTTGCGAGTGATTAGGCGCTCACCCAGCTCAGGGGTAGGGGGCATGTGATACGGCTGACCGATTCCTCTGAGTGATATTATTTTTTTGCGCGATTTTCAAAAATGATGTGACAGTCGAACCCAGAAATAGAACTCCAGCGCCAGCCTCCAGCGTCGGCCCCCAGCGCTGACCTTTGGCTACGGCCTCCAACGCCAGCCTCCAGCATCGGCCTCCAACGTCGGCCTCCAGCGTCGGCTTCCAGCGCTGGCCTTTGGCTCCGGCCTCCAGTGCTGGCCTTTGGCTACGGCCCCCAGCGCCAGCCTCCAGCGTCGACCTCCAGTGCTGGCCTTTGGCTATGGCCTCCAGCGCCAGCCTCCAGCGTCGGCCTCCAGCACCGGCCTTTGGCTCCGGCCTCCAGCGCCGGCCTCCAGTGCCGGCCTCCAGCGTCGGCCTCCAGCGCTGGCCTTTGGCTCCGGCCTCCAGTGCTGGCCTTTGGCTACGGCCTCCAGTGTCGGCCTCCAGTGCTGGCCTTTGGCTACTGTTGACCCAATTGATGATTTTGATGATTAACAAAACTATTTGAGTATAATTTTTGAAGGCTCTGATGATTTTGATTTAGTGTTTCAGCCTATAAGACTATTGAAAGATCAAAATCAAGGGTTACAAGTATTCTGGATCGAATCTAATGTCTAGGTAAGAATTGCAGACATTAGAGTCGACTCCGAGAATCATAGAGCCGACTCCGGAACTGGCACGGTCATTAGAGTCGACTCCGAGACTGTTAGAGTCGACTCTCACAGACGAAGCAGAAAGTCAATTTTTTTGGCTCCAACCTAGAGTCGACTCCGGGTAAGTTAGAGTCGACTCCGGAAAAGTTTCTTGTCGACCCCAGAAAAGCCAGAGACGACTCCGGGAATATCATTTTAAAATGCCTCGAGCTAGAGCCGACTCCAGAAAAGTTAGAGTCGACTCCAACCCACCTGGAACGAAAAACGAAGTTGCCAGATCAGCTCTAACGGTAACTTTTCTATTTTTACTCATTTCTAACGGATATATTTTGATAGAAGGTACACTCCAACGGATAGTTTTATTCCAAAAGAGGTGTAAAAGAAATCTATAAAAAGGGGAGTCTATTGTTCAAAAAAGGAGGAGAAAAAAAAAGGGAGAAAAACGAAAAATCTGAAAACAAAAAAAAGGAGAAAAAAAAAATCTGAAAAAAAGAGAAAATCTGAGATAGACAAATCCCACTTCAAAAATCCGTGAGCTTGAATCTTGAAAGGAAAACCTTCTAGCTCAAATCCACTCCACTCCAAAAGCCTCAAGAGGAATCCAAAGCGTTCAAAATCAAAGTCTTGGCGGATTTCCCAACTTGAAGAAAGGAGATTCATTTCTTGCTTTTCAACTCTTCTCAACCGCTTCAACTGTGAAGAATCGGAGCTGAGGCTTGATTCAATCCAGCAAGGAGAAGAAGAAAAGAAGAAAAAGAGAAAAGCTCAAAAGCCAACCAATCTTCAAATCAGGCTTTTCTAAACCTTGTTATTAATTTGTATATTTGCTCATTGAGGAGCTTTGTATTCACACACAATACTTATCTTATTTTTGCCTAGTTCAATCTGGGGGATTGAACTAGAGGAGGTAGTTTTACCTCGGGTTAAGCTTGTTTAAGCTTGGGTTAGTTGTGAGCCCGTGAAAAACAACGTGTAGGGTTTTGTGCTGGTAAGCCCGAGTAAAACCAGCTGGGTTCGTTGTGCACCCGGTAAAACAACAAGTTTGAGTTGTGAGCTTGGAAAACAACTCGGCTGTAATCTAGAGAGATTATAGTGTGGACCCAAGTGAATCTTGGGAGTGGACGTAGGTGTTGAATACACCGAACCACTATAAAATCTTTGGTGTTTGCAGTGTCTCATTGTCTCTTATCTATCTCTATCTTACTCACTGCACTTTATAGTTATCTTGCATTTGCCCTCAATAATCTCAAGCAAACTATTTTAAAAAGGGCTAATTTTTTAAAGAACCCAATTCACCCCCCCCCCCTCTTGGGTTGCCATCTGGGCCAACAATTGGTATCAGAGCAAGTGCTCATTTAGAATTTGATCTCACGATCAAGGGCTAAAGATCCTTATGGCAACACAAAGTGGTTCATGTTTTGCTGAAGGTCATTCTACGAATAGACCTCCTTTATTTAATGGAACCAACTATTCATATTGGAAAGCTAGAATGAGAATATTCATTCAAGCTTCGGACTATGAATTGTGGGGAGTAATAATAAACGGACCTAGTACACCCACACACCTTATTGATGGCACTATTGTTCCTAAACCCGAAAGGGATTGGAATGATAATGATAGGAGAATGGCACAACTAAATGCTAAAGCCATTAATATCTTATATTGTTCCTTAGACTCTAATGAATTCAACCGTATCTCAACATGTAATTCCGCAAAAGAAATTTGGGATAGGTTGGAAATAACTCATGAAGGAACAAACCAAGTTAAGGAATCAAAAATAAATATTTTGGTTCATAAATATGAATTGTTTACAATGGAACAAACTGAAACCATCACATGCATGTTCACTAGATTCACCGATATTGTGAATGGTTTAAAGAGTCTTGGTAGAATTTATTCTAATGCTGACCTTGTGCGCAAAATTCTTAGGTCACTACCAAGAGCGTGGGAAGCAAAAGTCACTGCTATCCAAGAAGCAAAGGACCTCAATGCACTACCTTTAGAGGAGCTTCTAGGATCCTTAATGACCCACGAGCTGACGATGAAGCAGCATGTTGAGGAGGAAACAAAAAGGAAGAAAACTCTTGCCCTCAAGACTGCAGAAATGGAAGAGAGCAGCAGTGAAAGTAATGATGAGGATGATGATGAAACTGCTCTCTTGGCCAAAAAATTTCAGAAGGTTTATGAGAAAAAGGCCTTCCATAAAAAGAAATTTGGAGCAAGATTTGATGGAGAAAAAGATAAGAAAAAGGACAAGGAGAAAGAAAAAGAAAAAGAGCCCTTAGTATGTTATGAGTGCAAAAAGCCAGGGCACTTTAAATATGATTGTCCTTTGCTGAAAAAGGCCTACAAGAAAAAGAAGAAAGCATACATGGCAACATGGTCTGATGAATCTTCCTCATCGGAAGAAAATGAACAAAAGGAAGTTGCCAATATCTGCTTCATGGCCAACAACGACGACAACGACAATGAGGTAAGTTCTGAAAACTCAAATGATGAATTTACATTTGATGAAATGTTTGAAGCTTTCAATGAATTGATGATTGATTTTAAATCTTTGAAAAAGAAGTATAAGTTTTTGAAAAATGATAATATTAGCTTAGCTAAAAGTAAAAATGAATTAGCTTTAGAAGTTAAGAACTTAACTAATGAAAAAGAAGAACTTAGGAAAGAAAGAGAAAATATTAATCAAGAAATAGATTTATTGAAATCTGAAACTAAAAACTCAACAAAAGATTTAAAAGTTCAATTAGAAACCTTAGCTTTAGAAAAAGAATCAATCTCTAAAGACAATGATTTATTAAAGAAAGATGTTAAAAAGTATAAAGACATTGTTGAAAAATTTACTCTAAGCTCAACAAAACTAAATATGATTTTAGATAGTCAAAAAGCTGTTTTTGACAAAGCAGGTTTAGGGTATAACACATTAAGGAAACAAAAATCTTTAAAGATATTTTTGTAAAAGCCAACCAAAGTAATATAACTTGTTTCAAATGTAATGAAAAGGGTCATAAATCATTTGAATGCAAAACGTTAAATAATAACAACAAGTTAAATATTAAAGCAAAGAAAATATGGGTTCCGAAAGGAACAATTTTTGTTGCTGCTAACCATGAAGGACCCAAGAAAGCTTGGGTACCTAAACATAAAGTTTAAATTATGTTGCAGGAATGTCTTGTAGCCAAAAGATCAAAGAAAAAGTGGTACCTTGATAGTGGCTGCTCAAGACATATGACGGGTGACAAAGATGAATTCATCACCCTGGAAGAAAAGAAAGGTGGAGTTGTGACGTTTGGCGATAACGGTAAAGGTCAAATTATGGGCCTTGGTAAAGTTCGCATAACTCCATCTATATTAATTGATAATGTACTTTATGTTAATGGTTTAAAGCACAATTTAATTAGTATAAGCCAACTATGTGATAAGAACTTTAATGTTTCATTTAAATCTTCTATTTGCATAGTATCTGATTCCATTAATGATAGCATTGTTTTTACTGGTTATAGACATGGCAATGTGTACTTAGTTGACTTAGATAAATTATCTGAAAGTAGTCATTGCCTAATTGCTGACAATGCTAACATAAATGATATTGGATGGTTATGGCATCGTAGATTAGGTCATGCAAGCACACACCTTATTTCAAAACTAATTAAAATGGATTTAGTTAAAGGTTTACCTAAGTTAGATTTTGAAAATAACAAAATCTGTGATGCATGTCAATTTGGAAAACAAACTAGAAGTTCTTTCAAATCTAAAAATGTTGTTTCAACTTCTAGGGCTTTAGAGCTACTTCACATGGATCTTTTCGGACCAACTAGAACCACAAGTCTAGGAGGAAAGAAATATGGTCTAGTGATTGTAGATGATTATTCTAGATATACTTGGGTAATGTTTTTAGCTCACAAAGATGAGACTTTCTCGATATTCCTGAAATTCTTCAAGAAAGTCACAAATGAGAAAAACACTACTATAGTATCTCTAAGAAGTGATCATGGAACAGAATTTGAAAATCACTTATTTGAAAATTTCTGCACTGAAAATGGAATTAATCATAATTTTTCAGCCCCTAGGACTCCACAGCAAAATGGTGTAGTTGAAAGGAAAAATAGGACTCTAGAAGACATGGCCCGTACCATGCTATGCGAAAGTAACCTACCAAAGTATTTTTGGGCGGAAGCTATTAACACAGCATGTTACATCTTAAATCGAGCCCTAATAAGACCAATCTTAAAGAAAACACCTTATGAATTATGGAATGAAAGAAAACCAAATATAAAATACTTTCATGCATTTGGATGTAAATGTTTCATTCATAATAATGGTAAAAACAACTTAGGAAAATTTGATGCTAAATCTGATGAAGGAATTTTTCTAGGTTATTCAACAACTAGTAAAGCTTATAGAATCTTTAACAAGAAAACCTTAATTGTTGAAGAATCCATACATGTAGTGTTTGATGAATCTTTAGCAACTGGATCTGAAAAGATTGATGATGAGGAAGATACAAACATAATTGAAAAAGATCTTGAAAAACTTAATATTGAAGTATCTTCAGATCATGAGCAAGAAGCTAAAGATGATGATTCACATAAGGACGATGATGTCAATATTGATCATAATGATATAGATCTTCCAAGAGACTGGAGATATGCCCATAGTCATCCCAAGGAATTGATTATAGGTGATCCATCTCAAGGTATAAGAACTAGATCATATATGAGAAATATCAGTAATCATCTTGCATTTGTATCACAAATTGAACCTAAAACTATAGAAGAAGCTGAAAAAGATAATAATTGGATGTTAGCAATGCAAGAAGAATTAAATCAATTTACAAGAAATAATGTATGGACTTTAGTTGAAAGACCTAAAAATCATTCAGTAATAGGATCAAAATGGGTTTTTAGAAATAAACTTGATGAAAATGGCATAGTAATTAGAAACAAAGCTAGATTAGTTGCAAAAGGATATAATCAAGAAGAAGGCATTGATTTTGATGAAACTTTTGCACCTGTAGCTAGATTAGAAGCTATTAGGCTATTACTAGCATTTGCATGTCACATGAACATTAATTTATTTCAAATGGATGTTAAAAGCGCATTTTTAAATGGATTTATAAATGAAGAAGTATATGTAGAACAACCACCTGGTTTTATAGATCACGAATTTACAAATCACGTTTTTAAATTACACAAGCATTATATGGTTTGAAACAAGCACCTAGAGCTTGGTATGATAGGTTAAGTAAATTTTAATTGAAAATGATTTCACAAGAGGAAATGTTGATAAAACACTATTTTTGAAAAGAAAAAGTAAAGATTTACTTGTAGTACAAATATATGTTGATGACATTGTTTTTGGTGCTACTAACGATTCTCTATGTCAAGAATTTGCTAAGTTAATGCAGGGAGAATTCGAGATGAGCATGATGGGAGAACTCAACTTCTTCCTTGGACTCCAAATCAAACAAAGCAAAGAGGGTATCTTTATCAACCAAACAAAGTACACAAGAGAGATTCTAAAGAAATTTGGTATGGAATCAATTAAACCCCTCGGAACACCAATGAGTCCTTCATGCAAGCTGGACAAAGATGAAGAAGGTAAAAAGGTTGATCAGAAGTATTATCGAGGTATTATCGGATCCCTTCTTTATTTAACAGCAAGTAGACCAGATATTATGTTTTCTGTATGTTTATGTGCTAGATTTCAATCAGAACCTAAAGAATCACACTTAATAGCTGTTAAAAGAATACTAAGATACTTAAGTGGAACAAAAAATGTAGGTTTATGGTATTCTAGAGATTCCACATTAAATCTAATTGCATACTCAGATTCTGATTATGCCGGATGCAAGTTAGATAGAAAAAGCACAAGTGGTGCATGCCAATTTTTAGGAAGTAACTTAATCTCATGGTTTAGCAAAAAGCAAAATTCGGTTGCATTATCTACTGCGGAAGCAGAATATGTTGCAGCTGGAAGTTGCTGTGCTCAAATCCTATGGATTAAGAGACAACTTGAAGACTATGGTATCACACTTGATAAGACACCCATAAGATGTGATAATACAAGTGCAATAAATCTTACTAAAAATCCAATTCAACATTCAAGAACAAAGCATATTGAAATAAGATATCACTTTATAAGAGAACATGTAGCCAATAATGAAATTTGTCTTGATTATGTGAATACTGAAGAACAACTTGCAGATATATTAACAAAACCCTTAAGTGAAGAAAGATTTTGTTATCTTAGAGGAGAATTAGGAGTTTGTGATCCTTTGGAATAGTTTTCTGAAACTCTTAAGGACATCTATCTAGATTTCATCATTTTCTTGAAAAATCTTGATATTTCAATAAGGAAATCTATCTAGATCTTGATTCAATGTTTCCCCAATTGCTAAAGAACTTTAATCTATAATTTGATGATTAATTTGAATAGTTTCAAATCTTGAAACTTAATTTTTTATCTCTGAAACTGTTAGAGTCGACTCTGACAGTTTGCGGAGTCGACACCTGAGTTTTTGATTTTCTGTCTAAGTGATTAGAGCCG
The DNA here is from genome assembly GCA_900491605.1 of Calamus simplicifolius. Lineage (NCBI taxonomy): Eukaryota > Viridiplantae > Streptophyta > Magnoliopsida > Arecales > Arecaceae > Calamus > Calamus simplicifolius. Next base: position 511,844 of record UESW01005023.1, read on the forward strand.
ACTCTGGCTTTTGTGGAGCCGACTCTAATACGAGCGCTGACAGACTTTCTGGCTCGGAGCCGACACCCAGTTTTCGGGAGTCGACTCTAAGTCGAGTTAGGTCAAAAATAAAAAGGCGGAGTCGACCCCCAATCATTCCAATCGTCTCCTAAACCTTCCTAAG
>UESW01005023.1:512833-535534 GCA_900491605.1 Calamus simplicifolius
GAAGCTTACTTGCTGAGTATGACAGTCACAGATCAAATGAAATTAATCAATTGAAGGATGACTTTAATCAGTTAAAAGAAGAATTAAATTCGAGACTGGACATGCTATCCTTTACCTTAGGCAGTTCTGTAGAATCCTTTGGAGCTGAGCTTCACAAGATCTTCGAAAGGATGGAAGGCATTGCCGATGGATCAGGATCGTATGTTCATGCAACGGGTCAATTGAAGAAGGATATTGACCTTGCAGTCTCTCAAATCGAAGCTGCCTTGAAAATTTTAAGAAAGCACAAAAAGATGATGTAATGGAGATAATAGGTCATCTAAAGAAAATTGTATTCAAGCACATTTGATCTTGTTTTAGAGTTTAATAGCTTGTACTTAGGAAGTTTTTGATTATCCAATGTATTTCATTTTGAAATGTAATGAATCAACTGATGTAATGGTTCTTGCATATGAAATACAATTTCACTTTTTCAAATTTTGATTGATTGGATTCCTATGCTTTATTGAGATTATAAATTTTTCTTTACTCTCCTTATTGCTAATAACAAAAAAGGGGGAGAGATAGTTGTGTATATGCAAAGAAAGAAAAGATTGAATAGAAATATTGAATAATATATGCATAAAGAAAGAAAGAAAGGGGGAGAATTAATTGTTTATGCAAAATGAATTGAAATGATTATCAGTTACAATTTGATGTTTATATATAAGAGGAGCTACTCAATGCAGGGGGAGCTTAACAAAAAGCTCATTTACAATCTTATGCACATTAAGTTTAACAATTCAATATTGATGGATTATATTGAACTCATGTACAATTTTAAAGTTTACATTGAACATTGGCATCAAAACCTTAATTTCAATGGTTTAAAGTTAAAATGACTATAATCCTTAGTTTGATTGAATTTTTGAATGCATATACTCAAAGTTTTTGTTATCATCAAAAAGGGGGAGATTGTTGACCCAATTGATGATTTTGATGATTAACAAAACTATTTGAGTATAATTTTGAAGGCTCTGATGATTTTGATTTAGTGTTTCAGCCTATAAGACTATTGAAAGATCAAAATCAAGGAGTTACAATGTGTTCTGGATCGAATCTAATGTCTAGGTAAGAATTGCAGACATTAGAGTCGACTCCGAGAATCACAGAGCCGACTCCGGAACTGGCACGGTCATTAGAGTCGACTCCGAGACTGTTAGAGTCGACTCTCACAGACGAAGCAGAAAGTCGATTTTTCTGGCTCCAACCTAGAGTCGACTCCGGGTAAGTTAGAGTCGACTCCGGAAAAGTTTCTTGTCGACCCCAGAAAAGCCAGAGACGACTCCGGAATATCATTTTAAAACGCCTCGAGCTAGAGCCGACTCCAGAAAAGTTAGAGTCGACTCCAACCCACCTGGAACGAAAAACGAAGTTGCCAGATCAGCTCTAACGGTAACTTTTCTATTTTTACTCATTTCTAACGGATATATTTTGATAGAAGGTACACTCCAACGGATAGTTTTATTCCAAAAGAGGTGTAAAAGAAATCTATAAAAGGGGAGTCTATTGTTCAAAAAAAACGAAAAAGAAACTGAGATCTGAGATAGACAAATCCCATTTCAAAAATCCGAGAGCTTGAATCTTGAAAGGAAACCTTCTAGCTCAAATCCACTCCACTCCAAAAGCTCAAGAGGAATCCAAAGCGTTCAAAATCAAAGTCTTGGCGGATTTCCCAACTTGGAGAAAGGAGATTCATTTCTTGCTTTTCAACTCTTCTCAACTGCTTCAACTGTGAAGAATCGGAGCTGAGGCTTGATTCAATCCAGCAAGGAGAAGAAGAAAAGAAGAAAAGAGAAAAGCTCAAAAGCCAACCTATCTTCAAATCAGGCTTTTCTAAACCTTGTTATTAATTTGTATATTTGCTCATTGAGGAGCTTTGTATTCACACACAATACTTATCTTATTTTTGCCTAGTTCAATCTGGGGGATTGAACTAGAGGAGGTAGTTTTACCTCGGTTAAGCTTGTTTAAGCTTGGGTTAGTTGTGAGCCCGTGAAAAACAACGTGTAGGGTTTTGTGCTGGTAAGCCCGAGTAAAACCAGCTGGGTTCGTTGTGCACCCGGTAAAACAACAAGTTTGAGTTGTGAGCTTGGAAAACAACTCGGCTGTAATCTAGAGAGATTATAGTGTGGACCCAAGTGAATCTTGGGAGTGGACGTAGGTGTTGAATACACCGAACCACTATAAAATCTTTGGTGTTTGCAGTGTCTCATTGTCTCTTTATCTATCTCTATCTTACTCACTGCACTTTATAGTTATCTTGCATTTGCCCTCATTAATCTCAAGCAAACTATTTTAAAAAGGGCTAATTTTTTAAAGAACCCAATTCACCCCCCCCTCTTGGGTTGCCATCTGGGCCAACAATTGGTATCAGAGCTGCTCGGAATTTCTCACATCAAGGGCTGATCCTTATGGCAACACAAAGTGGTTCCTTTCTTGAAAATTCCAATTTTCAAAAAAGGTATTGCTAGAATTTATTCAATCATCTTCGGACTATGGGTGTTAATAATGGGGACCTTAGACCTATTGATGGCACTGTTCCTAAGCTGGGGGAATGATAGGAGCATAAATGCTAAAGATTCTATAATCCTCCGTAGAGAGATCAACATAATCCGGAAAATCTGGGAACGATTAAAGGGGAAAGGTGAATAGAAAATAACTAATTGGAAAGCTAGAACATTCAAAATGAAAGGACCTAGTACAGATGGCACTATTGTTCCTATTGGAATGATAATGATAGTGGCACAACTAAATGCTAAATGAGATTGAATTCAACCGAATCTCAACTTGTAATTCCGCAAAAGAAATTTGGGATACCATGAAGGAACAAACCAAGTGAATCAAAAATAAATATTTTGGTTCATAAATATGAATTATTTACATGGAACAAACTGAAACCATCACATGCATGTTCACTAGATTCACTGATATTGTGAATGGTTTAAAAGTCTTGGTAGAATTTATTCTAATGCTGACTTGTGCGCAAAATTCTTAGGTCACTACCAAGATCGTGGGAAGCAAAAGTCACTGCAATCCAAGAAGCAAAGGACCTCAATGCACTACCTTTAGAGGAGCTTCTAGGATCCTTAATGACCCACGAGCTGACAATGAAGCAGCATGTTGAGGAGGAAACAAAAAGAAGAAAACTCTTGCCCTCAAGACTGCAGAAATGGAAGAGAGCAGCAGTGAAAGTAATGATGAAGATGATGATGAAACTGCTCTCTTGGCCAAAAAATTCAGAAGGTTTATGAGAAAAAGGCCCTTCCATAAAAAGAAATTTGGAGCAAGATTTGATGGAGAAAAGGATAAGAAAAAGGACAAGGAGAAAGAAAAAGAAAAGAGCCCTTAGTATGTTATGAGTGCAAAAAGCCAGGGCACTTTAATATGATTGTCCTTTGCTGAAAAAGGCCTACAAGAAAAAGAAGAAAGCATACATGGCAACATGGTCTGATGAATCTTCCTCGTCGGAAGAAGAAGAACAAAAGGAAGTTGCCAATATCTGCTTCATGGCCAACAACGACGACAACGACAATGAGGTAAGTTCTGAAAACTCAAATGATGAATTTACATTTGATGAAATGTTTGAAGCTTTCAATGAATTGATGATTGATTTTAAATCTTTGAAAAAAAAGTATAAGTTTTTGAAAAATGATAATATTAGCTTAGCTAAAAGTAAAAATGAATTAGCTTTAGAAGTTAAGAACTTAACTAATGAAAAAGAAGAACTTAGGAAAGAAAGAGAAATATTAATCAAGAAATAGATTTATTGAAATCTGAAACTAAAAACTCAACAAAGATTTAAAAGATCAATTAGAAACCTTAGCTTTAGAAAAGAATCAACTAAAGAAATGATTCTTAAGAAAGATGTTAAAAAGTATAAAGACATTGTTGAAAATTTACTTAAGCTCAACTAAACTAAATATGATTTTAGATAGTCAAAAAGCTTTTTGACAAAGCAGGTTTAGGGTATAACACATTAAGAAAACAAAAATCTTAAAGAATATTTTTATAAAAGCCAACCAAAGTAATATAACTTGTTTTAAATGTAATGAAAAAGGTCATAAATCATTTGAATGCAAAACGTTAAATAATAACAACAAGTTAAATATTAAAGCAAAGAAAATATGGGTTCCGAAAGGAACAATTTTTGTTGCTGCTAACCATGAAGGACCCAAGAAAGCTTGGGTACCTAAACATAAAGTTTAATTATGTTGCAGGAATGTCTTGTAGCCAAAAGATCAAAGAAAAAGTGGTACCTTGATAGTGGCTGCTCAAGACATATGACGGGTGACAAAGATGAATTCATCACCCTGGAAGAAAAGAAAGGTGGAGTTGTGACGTTTGGCGATAACGGTAAAGGTCAAATTATGGGCCTTGGTAAAGTTCGCATAACTCCATCTATATTATTGATAATGTACTTTATGTTAATGGTTTAAAGCACAATTTAATTAGTATAAGCCAACTATGTGATAAGAACTTTAATGTTTCATTTAAATCTTCTATTTGCATAGTATCTGATTCCATTAATGATAGCATTGTTTTTACTGGTTATAGACATGGCAATGTGTACTTAGTTGACTTAGAAAATTATCTGAAAGTATCATTGCCTAATTGCTGACAATGCTAACATAAATGATATTGGATGGTTATGGCATCGTAGATTAGGTCATGCAAGCACACACCTTATTTCAAAACTAATTAAAATGGATTTAGTTAAAGGATTACCTAAATTAGATTTTGAAAATAACAAAATATGTGATGCATGTCAATTTGGAAAACAAACTAGAAGTTCTTTCAAATCTAAAAATGTTGTTTCAACTTCTAGGGCTTAGAGCTACTTCACATGGACCTTTTCGGACCAACTAGAACCACAAGTCTAGGAGGAAAGAAATATGGTCTAGTGATTGTAGATGATTATTCTAGATATACTTGGGTAATGTTTTTAGCTCACAAAGATGAGACTTTCTCGATATTCCTGAAATTCTTCAAGAAAGTCACAAATGAGAAAAACACTACTATAGTATCTCTAAGAAGTGATCATGGAACAGAATTTGAAAATCACTTATTTGAAAATTTCTGCACTGAAAATGGAATTAATCATAATTTTTCAGCCCCTAGGACTCCACAACAAAATGGTGTAGTTGAAAGAAAAAATAGGACTCTAGAAGACATGGCCCGTACCATGCTATGCGAAAGCAACCTACCAAAGTATTTTTGGGCGGAAGCAATTAACACAGCATGTTACATCTTAAACAGAGCTTTAATAAGACCAATATTAAAGAAAACACCTTATGAATTATGGAATGAAAGAAAACCAAATATAAAATACTTTCATGCATTTGGATGTAAATGTTTCATTCATAATAATGGTAAAAACAACTTAGGAAAATTTGATGCTAAATCTGATGAAGGAATTTTTCTAGGTTATTCAACAACTAGTAAAGCTTATAGAATCTTTAACAAGAAAACCTTAATTGTTGAAGAATCCATACATGTAGTTTTTGATGAATCTTTAGCAACTGGATCTGAAAAGATTGATGATGAGGAAGATACAAACATAATTGAAAAAGATCTTGAAAAACTTAATATTGAAGTATCTTCATCATGAACAAGAGGCTAAAGATGATGATTCACATAAGGACGATGATGTCAATATTGATCATAATGATATAGATCTTCCAAGAGACTGGAGATATGCTCATAGTCATCCCAAGGAATTGATTATAGGTGATCCATCTCAAGGAATAAGACTAGATCATATATGAGAAATATTAGTAATCATCTTGCATTTGTATCACAAATTGAACCTAAAACTATAGAAGAAGCTGAAAAAGATAATAATTGGATGTTAGCAATGCAAGAAGAATTAAATCAATTTACAAGAAATAATGTATGGACTTTAGTTGAAAGACCTAAAAATCATTCAGTAATAGGATCAAAATGGGTTTTTAGAAATAAACTAGATGAAAATGGCATAGTAATTAGAAACAAAGCTAGATTAGTTGCAAAAGGATATAATCAAGAAGAAGGTATTGATTTTGATGAAACCTTTGCACCTGTAGCTAGATTAGAAGCCATTAGGCTATTACTTGCATTTGCATGTCATATGAACATTAACTTATTTCAAATGGATGTTAAAAGCGCATTTTTAAATGGATTTATAAATGAAGAAGTTTATGTAGAACAACCACCAGGTTTTGAAGATCACGAATTTTCAAATCACGTTTTTAAATTGCACAAAGCTTTATATGGTTTGAAACAAGCACCTAGAGCTTGGTATGATAGGTTAAGTAAATTCTTAATTGAAAATGATTTCACAAGAGGAAATGTTGATAAAACATTATTTTTGAAAAGAAAAAGTAAAGATTTACTTGTAGTACAAATATATGTTGATGACATTGTTTTTGGTGCTACTAACGATTCTCTATGTCAAGAATTTGCAAAGTTAATGCAGGGAGAATTCGAGATGAGCATGATGGGAGAACTCAACTTCTTCCTTGGACTCCAAATCAAACAAAGCAAAGAGGGTATCTTTATCAACCAAACAAAGTACACAAGAGAATTCTAAAGAAGTTTGGTATGGAATCAATTAAACCCCTCGGAACACCAATGAGTCCTTCATGCAAGCTGGACAAAGATGAAGAAGGTAAAAAGGTTGATCAAAAGTATTATCGAGGTATAATCGGATCCCTTCTTTATTTAACAGCAAGTAGACCAGATATTATGTTTTCTGTATGTTTATGTGCTAGATTTCAATCAGAACCTAAAGAATCACACTTAATAGCTGTTAAAAGAATACTAAGATACTAAATGGAACAAAAATGTAGGTTTATGGTATTCTAGAGATTCCACATTAAATCTAATTGCATATTCAGATTCTGATTATGCCGGATGCAAGTTAGATAGAAAAAGCACAAGTGGTGCATGCCAATTTTTAGGAAGTAACTTAATCTCATGGTTTAGCAAAAAGCAAAATTCGGTTGCATTATCTACTGCGAAGCAGAATATGTTGCAGCTGGAAGTTGCTGTGCTCAAATCCTATGGATTAAGAGACAACTTGAAGACTATGGTATCACACTTGATAAGACACCCATAAGATGTGATAATACAAGTGCAATAAATCTTAACTAAAAATCCAATTCAACATTCAAGAACAAAGCACATTGAAATAGATATCACTTTATAAGAGAACATGTAGCCAATAATGAAATTTGTCTTGATTATGTGAATACTGAAGAACAACTTGCAGACATATTCACTAAACCTTTAAATGAAGAAAGATTTTGTTATCTTAGAGGAGAGCTAGGAATTTGTAATCCTTTTGAATAAATTTTGAAACCTCTAAGGAAATATATCTAGAATTCTTTCAAATTCTCAAAATCTTAAGGAAATTTTATCTAGAACTCATATCAATTTGATTTCTCAAAGTCCATGATTTTTAATCATACTCAAAGATCAAATTTGGGACTTAATTCGGATTCTCTGAATCTCAATCTAATTTTTCTCTGAATTTGTCCGGGAGCCGACTCGAGAGTTTCGGAGTCGACTCGAGTTTCTGCTGAAACTCAGGAGTCGACCCCTCCTCTGAGCGAGTCGACTCGAGATCGTGTCCGTGCTCTGTGACTAGTCGCGAGCCGACTCCACACTTTGCGCGAGTCGACTCGACGTGGTCCCAGTCGATTTATTTAGGGCACGAGTCGACCCGACGGACATTTCATTCTTCCAAAATCTTCCAAATCCTCTCCAAAACTTTCCCAAAACCCTCCAAACCTCAATTAACCTCTGATTAAACAATCCTTCAAGATCAATGGCACCCAAAACCCGAGGAGCAAGCTCGAGTGGCGCCGGTGTGAAGAGAAAAAGGACCGTCCGACGACCCGTCCGCGAGCCGTCAACGGATTCTTCTTCTACACCTTCGGCTAGTGATCCTCCAGCTCCAGCTCCAGCTCCTACCCCCCAGGTAGATCTTCTAGCCAGTAGGATTGTAACCACAGGAAGGAAAGTGGATTTTGAATTGTTTGAGAATGAAGGATTCATCATTGGTAGGCAACTAATCGAGATGGGTTTTGAGTATATTTGTTCATTGGATTGTCCAACCTATCCTGCTTTGGTCAAAGAGTTTTACAAGAATTGTCTAGAGGAGATGATGGCTTAGTAAGCAAGGTTAGAGGCATCGGTTTGAATATTACATCCTCCATTCTTTCTAGACTATTGAAGTTACCCTTGTCTGGACCTTCTACATTTGCCCCTGAAGATAGGTCGCCAGCTCTCACTCGACTTTTGAACCGAAACTTTGAGGGATTTGAGGAAGTCTTTGCTAGTCAACTACCATTGGAATTAAGGCTTCTCCACAATATTTGCAGCAGGATTCTATTTCCCAAGACAGGCCGATTTGACTATGTTTCTGAACGAGATATTTTTGTCATGGATGCAGTTGTATCTGGGAAACCCATCAATCTACCTAGGATGATGATTTGGTATATTGCAGACTGTAGCGGGAAGAAGAAATCGAGCTTACCCTATGGCATGGTTTTGACTAAATTATTTCTTAGCCAAGGGATTGTGTTCAGTGATTGTGAGCCAAAGAAGGAGTTAAGACATACAGATTATTATACTTTGGCTACCATTCATCGCATGGGGTTTATTAAGAAAAATGGAAGTTGGGAGAGAAAGACTGTTACTGAGGACAGAGACTTAGATGCAGAGGCACCCAGACTTCCTTGAGACATTCATCTCCGGAGCCTCCTCTGTGTTCATCTATTCCAGATTCTGTTCCTGCTCCTACTTCAGATCCTACCCCTGCTCCTACTGTTGCTCCTGCACAGTCTTCCAATGTTTCATCTGCTAGTTTTTCTGATACACAGTTAGATCAACTTCGATCTTTATTCAAGTCTGAGTTAAGTGATCAAGAAAAGAGATTGAAAGAAGAATTTAATGATAAGTATATGAACTTAAAAGAAGCTTTGTATTCTCTCAGTGATCGAGTTGCATTGATTGAGTCCACTCTCAGCTCATCTACCGGTTCCTTAAGTGAAAATTAAAGAATATCTTTGGAGAGCTTAAGGACATCTGCGGTGACTCGGAGACATACTCCCAATGCAACGCAGAGCTTCAAGAAAAAATCACTTCTGCTTGTACTTTTGTTGATGAAAAATTAAAAGACTATGTAAGACTTCAGTGCGAAGGGATGAAGCAAATTGTAGATCATTTGAATAGAATCACTAGAAGAAATTTTTAAGTTTTCATGTAATCCTTTTTATGTAATCAATGTACTTCAATGCAATGTACAAGTTTACATTCCATGTACTTTCATTTTGAAGTAATGAGAATGTTTGATGCTTCACTTTTGTCTATTTTAATTGTGAGTACCCTTGAATATCCTTGAATTCTTATATTTAATTTGATATAATTTTGAATATCTTAATACTCAATTGATAACTTAGATATTAGTTTAATCAAATTGATGCTCTGATGCATCTCAACCTTTTTGTTGATTACAAAAAAGGGGGAGAGATTTATATGATTTAATCGTATATGCATCATCATTAAACCTTATATGCTTTTAATTGCCCTAATTAAATAAGGGGGAGAGAATTAAATAAGAAAAGAGATTCATAAGGGGAAGAGATAAATTGAATTTCATAAAGGAAAAATAAGCATATAAGGGGAAGAGATTTGAATTTCATAAAGAATTTCATATAAGAATTTGAATTTCATAAATTTAAGTTTTTGATTTTGAAAAATTTTGAATGATTTATAAGATTAAGGTTCATAGGGGGAGCTACCTCATTGAGGGGGAGCCTTTCCATGAACACTTTTGCTGATTTTGGAATCACAAATTTTTTTTTCAATTTTATAATGCATATACTCAATGTTTTTGTCATCATCAAAAAGGGGGAGATTGTTGAGAAATTATTGAAACATAATTGCCCCAACTTTATTGATTTTGATGATTTCCAAAAGCCATGAGTATCTTAAAGAAACAATATGTTATTTATCAAAAACCTTGAGCTTATTCAAATTGAAAGGAATGAACTATCAATGGTTATATTAAATGAGTTTTGAACCGTTAGAAAAAGAAGTTTCATGTTGTATGCTCAAAAGGATTTCAAAAAGGAATTTTTAACATTATAATTCAATCGATGAATTCTTGAAACATGTCTTGAATCCATGATAAACGTCATATTTAATGTATTCAAGTCAAATTTATATTTTAAATTTAATTGGGACAAGTTTTAAAGTCAATCAGAACATTTTTCTGATTTTTGTATCGGTCCCGAGCCGACTCAGGGTTTCCGAGTCGACTCCCCAATTTGCCTGAGTTTCTCGAGTCGACCCTTGGCTTTTCAAGAGTCGACCCCTGAATTCTTGCGAGCCGACTCCTGTCTGTGCGAGTCGACTCCGCTCAAACAACAGAACCCATGTTTTTTGAGCACTTCTCGAGTCGACTCCCCATTTTCCTCGAGTCGACTCCCGACTTTCAGGAGCCGACACTTGTGTTTTCGCGAGTCGACCCCTCAATGGTTAAAATGTTTCTATTTTTGGTAATCGACCTCGAGCCGACTCCCTCAGAGCTCGAGTCGACTCCGCGAATTCTGGGCGCGATTTTTAATGATGACACATCAGCCCCAACGGTAAGATTTTTGAATAACGGCTATTTTTCCTTGACTCTAACGGACATATTTTTGCAGAATCTATAAATAGAGGAGTTCTTTTCAAATCAAAACAACAAAGAGAAAATCAAAAAGAGAGAAAAGAATATCATTTGAAAAGAGGGAAAAACAGAGCATATTGGAAAAATTACTTAGCTCAAAGAAGAGTGTTTCAAAAGGAGTGAAATCCAAGTGAAAGTTTCGTCTACTCCTTCTCATCATTCCACAAAAGCCAGAAGAAAATCCAAGTGCGTTTCAAAGGTCAAATCTACGGATTTTCAAAAGAGGAAAAAGCTTCATCTCAACTCCAAAAACTTTTACGGTCAAGAATCTAGCTGAGACGTGATTCAACACTTCAAGAGGAGTTGAAGAGAAGAAGGGAGAAAGCCCAAGCATCTACCATCTGCAAATTATCAGGCTTTTCTAACCTTTTAATATTTTGTACTTCATTTGTATATTTGCTCAAGGGGAGCACATTATTGTTCAAACACTATAATCCTTTTTGTTTGCTGATTCAATCTGTGGATTGAATTAGTGGAGGTTGGTATACCTCGTTACAAGCCGGAGTGCTTGTGTTGGGTTAGTTGTAAGCCCAAAGAAAAACAACGTGTAGGGTTTTGTGCTGGTAAGCCCGTGTTAAAACCAGCTGGGTTCGTTGTGCACCCGGTAAAACAACAAGTTTGAGTTGTGAGCTTGGAAAACAACTCGGCTGTAATCTAGAGAGATTATAGTGTGGACCCAAGTAAATCTTGGGAGTGGACGTAGGTGCTGGTTGCGCCGAACCACTATAAAATTGCCTTGTGTTTGCCGTGCCTAATTTTCTCTATCTCTATCTCTCTTTATTTGCTTGTGTATTAATTTTTGTTAGCCTCTCACTTGCACATCTTGGTAACTAATCAATTAAAGTTAGAAAGTCTTAAATTTTTAAGAACCCAATTCACCCCCCCCCCTCTTGGGTTGCCATCTGGGCCATCAGTCGGCCTCCAGCGCCGGCCTTTGGCTCCGGCCTCCAGCTCCGGCCTCCAGCGCCGGCCTTTTTTGCATGCACAATGACCAGTTTCATACAACATATCTCGTAATTTGAGGTCTATTGCCGTGTACCTCGCTCGCAGAAATCACGGCAAGTGTTAGCTCGTTCAGAAGTTACCGCTACAAGCGGCCCTCATCCAGCAACGGCTTAACCACTTGTCGTTCGGAGAAACTTATCCCAACAAGGAAGATTCGATGGTTCCAACAGAACGAGGTAAACGGGACCCCCAGACAGGTATAAAAAGAGGACCCGAGCTCAATGCGAGGGGAGCTCTCTTGATCTCTATCTCTCAAGTTCTACTCAGATACAATTCCTATTCTACCACCCACTAACTTGGGCGTTGGAGGGTCCCCTGTTAGGGTCCCCAGTCAAGGACTCCAAAACATTCACCAACTCCTCCGCGTGATCCGCTCCAACACCACAATTGATCCTCCCGAACCGTTTCCAGTAACACACGAGCATGGTAATTAGGATCTAACACACAAGAAATGAAGAATGCCTCACTGTTATTACGAAGAACGTGGTCTCAGGATTATTAGTCCTTCGAACCACCAGATCACAAGAATACTCGTACAAGGGTTATTAGCCCAAGCACGCCCAAACTTAAGAGGTTATCAGCCCTTAAGTTTACTGGCATAAACGTGCCTATGCCTGGCCAACATTCATAAGCTCTCTAGGCTTACAAAACACAACTCTCTCCCCCCCTCTCCTATTGCTCCTGAGGAGTGCTTATATAGGCATCCTCAGGAGCTTACAAAATCCTACCAACCCAATCAAATCAAATCTAGATCAAATCTTCAAGATTATAAGGAAACAATTCAAAACAATTCCTAGAATCAAGGAGATTTGACAATACATGCCTAAAACAACTTAACTGAAAAGGAAACTAATCTTCCCAATCAAATCAAATCTAATCTTCAAGATTCTAAGGAAACAATTCCTAGAATCAAGGAGATTTGACGATACATGCCTAAAACAACTTAACTGAAAGGGAAACTAATCTTCTAGAGTTTAGGAGAAACATCCTAAATCTAGAAGATATGATTTATTCAATCACCTTCTAGAATTTAGAGAAACATCCTAAATCTAGAAGATATGATTTATTCAATCACCTTCTAGAGTTTAGGAGAAACATCCTAAATCTAGAAGATATGATTTATTCAATCACTCCCCACAAGGAAATCAATCTCTGAAGATATCTCTATAATGCACTTGATCTCGCCGCCGTTCGCCGCCCTACACGGTAGCGCTGCCGCCTGTCACTGGGGCCGCATCTCGCAACTTATCCTCCCCATCGTGGTCGTGTAGGCCATGGTCTTCGCTTGGGATCCTTTCATTCCCCCTTCCATTAAGTGTACCCTTGTCCTCAAGGGTAAATTGTGGGAACCTTAAGGCTATGTCATCATAATCCTCCCAGGTTGCTTTCTTTCTAGGTAGCCCTCTCCATTGCACTAATACTCTCCAGATCTTCCTTCTAATCCTCCCACGTGGCACCATTTTGTATTCAAGAATCGTTGTGGGCTGTAGTAGCATTCTACCTTCCTCATTGAAGGAAGGCAATTCCTCTACAATCAAGCTAGGATCCCCAACTCGTCTCTTGAGGAGAGACACATGAAACACTGGATGAAGTCTTGAGGTTGGTGTAATTCCAGCCGATACGCAACTTCTCCGACACGGGCAGCCACTTTAAATGGTCCATAGTACCTTTTCTCTAGCTTGTAGCTTGCCTTTCTCTTCATTGTCTTTTGGCCATAGGGTTGAAGCTTCAAGTACACAAAGTCCCCGGGCTCAAACCCTTCTAGCCTTCTCCTTTTATCATAATATTTCTTCATGCTCGATTGGGCCTTCTTAAGCTCCCTCTTTGCCTTGGCTAGTATCTCGTCTCTAGTGATCAAGGCTTCCTCCACTTCCGCATTCTTAGCCGTACCCCTCTCATAAGCCACCAAGGTAGGAGGCTTCCTTCCATACACCACTTCAAATGGGCTAAGTGTGATGGAAGAGTGGTATGTTGTATTATACCAATATTCCGCCCATGACATGTAGTCCATCCACCTTGCTTGCTCATCATGGCAATAGCATCTCAAGTATTGTTCTAATGTACGGTTGACCACCTCTGTTTGGCCATCGGTCTGCGGATGGTATGAAGAACTTGTCTTCATTTTGCTCCCTTGCAGTGCAAACACTTCCTTCCAAAAGGAGCTCATGAACACCCGATCCCGATCCGTAACAATGGTTCTAGGGAAACCATGGAGCTTTACCACGTTGTCCACAAAGGCCTTAGCCACACTCTTCATTGTAAATGGATGCTTAAGGGGTATGAAGTGAGCATACTTACTTAAGCGATCCACGACCACCAAGATCACTTCGTACCCTTGACTTGCGGGCAAGCCCTCCACAAAATCCATGGACAAGTCTTCCCATATAGCTTCCGGTATGGGTAAGGGCTGCAAGAGACCTGTAGGGGCCTTCGTATCATGTTTGACCTTTTGACACACGTCACATTCCGCCACCCACTTCTTCACACTTCTCTTTAGGCCCTCCCAATAGAAGAAATGCTTGATCCTTATATAGGTCCTAAGCCATCCCGAATGACCACCTTCTTTGCTATGGTGGAAGTGAGTGAGAATCTCCTTCCTCAGGTTTGGTACGTCGGCACATAGACATAGGACTTGTAGTAGATAAGCCCATCACGCCATTTGAATCCGGTCACCCCATTACATGGACTCTCAAGCTTCTCTATGATCTCTTGAGACCTTGCATCCAACTCCATAGCCTCTCTAAGCTTGTCCCATATCCTCCATTCAGCTCCACTCAAGGCCATATGTTCAGCCTCATCTTCATACAAAGTCCACATCATTGGACTTCCCTCCTTCCTTGACAACGCATCAGCTACCTTATTCTCCTTGCCGGGCTGATATATAATGTCATACTCGAATCCCGGAAGCTTCACAAGAAACTTCTGTTGCTCTGGCGTCACGATCTTTTGTTCTAGCAAGTGTCTTAATGCTTGTTGATCGGTCACTATAGTGAACTTTCTTCCCAAGAGGTAAGGTCTCCACACCTTCACCGCATGCACAACCGCCAACATTTCTCTTGCATAAGTGCTCCATGCTTTCTTCATTGGCCCTAAGGCCTTGGAGATATAAGCTATGGGCCTCCTTTCTTGAGCTAGTACCGCCCCAATCCCTTCTCTACTTGCATCAGTATATACTTCAAATGGTTTCTTGAAGTCGGGCAAGGCCAAGACGGGTGTCTTGGTCATGGCTCTCTTCAAGTTCTCAAAAGCTCTCCTTCCATCTTCGGTCCACTCGAAGCCCTCCTTTTTTAGCATGGAGGTAAGTGGCTTGGCTATCAATCCATAGCCTTGCACGAACCTTCGATAGTAGCCCGTCAAACCAAGGAATCCTCGTAGAGCCAACACATCCTTGGGTAAGGGCCAATCCACCATAGCTTCCACCTTCCGCTGGTCCACTTTTACTCCTTGGCCCGATATGATGTGCCAAGGTACTCCAGCTCTTCTTGCATAAAGGCGCATTTGGAAGCCTTGATGAAGAAGTGGTGCTCCTTCAAGATCATCAATACTCGCTCCAATTGCTCCAAGTGTTCCTCCACATTCTTCGAGTACACCAAGATGTCATCGAAGAATACTAATACAAACTTCCTCAAGAATGGCTTAAATATGGCATTCATAGCCGCTTGAAAGTTGAGGGGGCATTGCATAGCCCAAAAGGCATCACTAGGTACTCATAGTGGCCGGAATGAGTCCTAAATGCCGTCTTGTGGGTATCTTCCTCTTTCATCCGATTTGATGGTATCCGACCCTTAAATCCAGCTTGGTGAACACATGAGCCCCATGCAACTTATCAAGCATCTCGTCCACTGTTGGTATGGGAAATCTGTCCCTCACTGTTGCCTCATTCAATGCTCGGTAGTCGGTGCAAAAACGCCAACTTCTATCCTTCTTCCTCACAAGCAACACCGGTGATGAAAAGGGACTAGTGCTTGGTCGAATCAAGCCACTAGCCAACATCTCCTCCACTTGTCTTTCGATCTCACCCTTTTGAAAGTGAGCATACCGGTATGGTGGCACATTCACCGGTTTGCTCGCATCTTTCAGCACAATGCGATGATCAAATTCCCTACTTGGTGGTAATGAAGTAGGTACCTCCAATACTTCCTTGTGTCTTTCTAAAACTGTCTTCACACCTTGGGGCAGCTCCTCATTTCTATCACTATACTTCTCTTCTTGCCCTTCATCTCCTTGGTTTTGGCCCATCACTATGGCGAAGCAATGAGCCCCACCCTTGCATAGTTTTTCAAACACATTGGCCTCGCAAGGCCTTGGCTCTTTTGATGCTAGAGCTGTCCACGTCCTCTTCTTCCCTCCAAGCTTGAACTCCATAGTCATCTTCTCATAGTCGGTGACGACCTTGCCAATGCCTCTTAGCCATGCATTGCCCAAGACAACATCTAGCCCCACCAATGAGAGTACGTGAAGATCAGCCGCTATACGGACACCTTGGACATTCATCTTCACGGTTCGCACTACCATCTCGCACCTTAGCTTTTCCCCGTTTGCCACCTTCACATCGAATGGCTCTACTTCTTCCCCATGCAATCCCACCTTAGAAAGGATGCGGGAATTGATGAAGTTGTGGGTAGACCTACTATCCACCAATAATGTCATTTCATGCTTGCCAACCCAAGCCATAAGTCGCATGGTTGAGGGCTTTTGTACACCGGACATGGCATTGAGGCTCAACTTGGCTTCCTCACTTTCCTCATCGCTAGAGGATTCCTCATGCCCGTGCTCTTCCTCACTTGTCTCCCCCAATTGCTCCTCCTCTATCTTAATCATACACATGACCTTGGCTTTCTTGCATTGGTGATCACGGCTCCACTTTTCACCACATTTGAAGCATAAGCCCTTCTTTATGTACTCATCAAGCTCCTCACGACTAAGCTTCTTGACTTCCTTCCCTTTGCTCCTTGAATCTCCCGTAGTCCCCTCCTTTCCTTTCCAAGACCCCGTGGAATACAAGGGTTTATAAACCTTGTTAGCCACTTGGTCCTTGATGTGTCTTTTCTCGAAGTGATGACTTTCTTTAAGGATTTCAGCCATCCTCATTGCTTCTTGCAGCCTAGTGGGCTGCTTCAACTTGAGCTCCTTGGCAATCCATGGTTTTAGACCATCCACGAAAGTGCCGATAAGTGCCTCCTCAGACCAACCCCTCACCAAGGTTTGGAGTTGTCGAAATTCCTCCACATACGCATGAACCTTGCCATCTTGCTTGAGCTTAGCTAGCTGGCCATGATGGTTGATAATGGGCGAATGCCCAAATTGCATAAGCAGCTCCCTCTCGAATGCCGTCCACCCGAGCCTTCTTCCTTCCTTCTCATATTGGGCCCGTATCCATCTCCACCATTTGCTTGCCTTCCCATCAAGGAAGAAACATGCTGTGGCCACTCTTTCTGTCCTTGGTACTTCATATATATGAAAATAGTGGTCCGCCTTATCGAGCCACTCATGAGGGTCACCACCATTGAACTTAGGAAAGTCAATTTTTGGTCTCCTTGGTCCTCGATTGTTAAACCAATTTCCATCATCATCTTCATAGTCACCTCCACGGTAATGTGGCCTTCTAGGTCCTCGGTGGTTAAACCGATTTCCTTCATCTTCATTATGATAGTGGTGGTCTCTTCTCGATCTCTCATGTCTTCTAGCATCTTCATGGATCCGGCCATAGGGCATTTCTTCCCCATACCGACTCCCACCGAATCTTTCCTCCGTCCTTGCATGGTTATCAACATCACGGTTAGACTCCTCCTCTCGCAGCCACCTTTCCACTACCTCGTGCTCATTCTCCACACGCCCGCCCAATCTAAGAGGTTGCCTTGGTCTAGGCTCTCCCCTTGTGGACTTAGAAATGTGAGTTTCCTCCCATCAACGAGTTGCTCCTCTTCCACCCTTGGGGTTTGTCCGCGGTTGGCCCCATTCACTCCTCCTTCAAGTTTTGCCAATATTGCTTGCAAGTCTCGTCTCATGCCTTCTACCGCCTTCATGTTCTCCTCCGTAGCATTAGTGACGGAAGTGATGGCTCCTTGCATATGAGTCATGTTGGTGGTAGTCTCCGCCATCTGCTCCTTCATCCAAAGAGTGGATGACTCCAAAGCTTCAAAGCGGTCTCGGTTGGATGGAAATGTACTTGATCCGGCCTCCATTGGAATATAGGCTGCAACAACAAGTCCAACCTTGGGTTCTCTCCAAAATGAAGATCGAACCCCCTCCCACGAAGAACTTTGCACGGACAACTTCCGACCTTAGGTTCTCTCCAGAAGAAGATCGAACCCCCACCTCAAATAATAACTCCAACAAGAACAAACAACTTCTAACTATAACAATCTAACCCCCACCTCAAATAATAACTCCAACAAGAACAAACAACTTCTAACTATAACAATCTAACCCCCACCTTAAATAATAACTCCAACAAGAACAAACAACTTCTAACTATAACAATCTCAATGAAAGCACCAATTTGTTAGGGTCCCCGGTCAAGGACTCCAAAACATTCACCAATTCCTCCGTGCGATCCGCTCCAACACCACAATTGATCCTCCCGAACCGTTTCCAGTAACACACGAGTGTGGTAATTAGGATCTAACACACAAGAAATGAAGAATGCCTCACTGTTATTACGAAGAACGTGGTCTCAGGATTATTAGTCCATCACAAGAACACTCGTACAAGGGTTATTAGCCCAAGCACGCCCAAACTTAAGAGGTTATCAGCCCCCAAGTTTACTGGCATAAACGTGCCTATGCCTGACCAACATTCATAAGCTCTCTAGGCTTACAAAACACAACTCTCTCCCCCCCTCTCCTATTGCTCCTGAGGAGTGCTTATATAGGCATCCTCAGGAGCTTACAAAATCCTACCAACCCAATCAAATCAAATCTAGATCAAATCTTCAAGATTATAAGGAAATAATTCGAAACAATTCATAGAATCAAGGAGATTTGATAATACATGCCTAAAATAACTTAACTGAAAAGGAAACTAATCTTCCCAATCAAATCAAATCTAATCTTCAAGATTCTAAGGAAACAATTCCTAGAATCAAGGAGATTTGACGATACATGCCTAAAACAACTTAACTGAAAGGGAAACTAATCTTCTAGAGTTTAGGAGAAACATCCTAAATCTAGAAGATATGATTTATTCAATCACCTTCTAGAATTTAGGAGAAACATCCTAAATCTAGAAGATATGATTTATTCAATCACCTTCTAGAGTTTAGGAGAAACATCCTAAATCTAGAATATATGATTTATTCAATCACTCCCCATAAGGAAATCAATCTCTGAAGATATCTCCATAATGCACTTGATCTCGCCGCCGTCTGCTGCCCTACACGGTAGCGCTGCCGCCTGTCACTGGGGCCACATCTCGCAACTTATCCTCCCCATCGTGGCCGTGTAGGCCATGGTCTTCGCTTGGGATCCTTTCATCCCCACCGGAACCACCGGTTCGGGGCTTTTTGCAAGCTATCGAAGGAAGACGGTGACCTCTCCACGATATCAAAGGCCTGCGGAGATCTCAACTCACCCGAAGTTCATCGCAAGTGATTTGGCAGCAACAAAAAAGTAACAGCTAGGAGGGTTTTTCCCACCCCCGGCCCCTTTAAATAAAAAATTTAACACTCATGAAAAAAAATTAACACAAAAAATTTAGATTCTATTATATTTTATTATTTTTAAAAATATTTTAAAATAATTTGATGACAAATATTAAAAAATGTGACTACTAATCTAATTTTTTATTAGATTAGTTATAAATTAATTAATTTATGTCATTAGTCGGAGCTCTTTGGATAGACTGATTTAGCTCATCAATCATGACTCTTTTTAAATCAACTGATTAAACTCATAAATCGTAGCTATTTAGGTCAATTAATTTAACTTATCAGTTTTAACTTCTCAAGTAAGCTGATTTTAGACCATCAACCTTGTCTCTTTAGATCATCAATCAAAACTCTTTAGATAGGTCGAGCTGAATTAGCTTAGCTATTTAGGTCAACTAATTTAGCTCATTAACCATAACTCTTTAGATTAGGTAATTTTAAAATTGCAGTCGTAGCTTTTCATTTCTTTATAGCTGTTTATGCAATAATATTTGTGCATTTATAGTTATTTATAATTGTTATGTCTTGATTATTTATATTCTGCTTCAAATTGAATGATGCATTAAATTATGTAATGCTAGATAGAAAGTCTTGTTGTATTATTATTTAATTTTTAGCAACAAATTAGTAGTTTCAATGATTTATATTTTAGTCTTCACAAACATTTATATTCGACATAATAATCTTAAGAAGTCAGTGACTATATATATAGAACACTATTCCTATATATGTATAATTGACAAGAAGTTAAGAATAACAAGCATAAGTTCGATTGTCTTCGGATTTCTATATTATTAATCACAGCATTATAACCTTTAGACCCGTTTGAGAATTTGTAAGACTTAGTCTTGCAAATTCTCAAATTATCCTAGTGGACAGTTTGAGAATATTTTTTGTGATATGTTAGTCTGCTATTAATCATCGTTGGGTAAAATTGCGGTTTGTATTTGCTCATACGTTCTCCTAGTGTGGCATATATACCACACATTTAGGAGAACATATGGAGAAATGCTACTAAAATTTCAACGTAACCGATCGATGATAATTAATAGCAGAATAACATATCATAAAAAATATTCTTGAATGGGATAGTGCTTTACCTTTTAGACATGGAGTGAAGGTAGAATTAATTTAGGACACTTGAATGCTTGTGAAGTCTCATGATTGAATGGACCACCTTGCGGCCCGACCCGAACTCAAGCCCTAGCATTAGCCTGGCATGAACCTTTGCCTCGGTCCTTGCTAGCACGCCAAGGATCGTAGCCGTGGCCGGGCCTTGCAGGGTAGGGACCTTAGTTGTCTAAAAAAAATTGGTTTAGTTATAAATTATTTAAATGGTTGTTATTAACCTAAGTTGTGTAAAAGAAATAATTTAGTTATATATTTAGTAATGCTAATATAGTTTTATAATATGGTTTCCTTTAATGGTTTACCAGAAATTGTATAAGTCGGTCAAAAATGAGCGGGACTCGCTCGTGGATGTATGCAAGGATAAAAGATGGCTTGCTTAATCCATATTTTCTGAATGGATTGGAAGAATTTATTGCATTTGCATGTAGCCAACCTGAATGGATGGATGGGCCTAGGATTAGGTGCCCATGCAACTATCACAGGTGTCAGAATAAAGCCTACAGATATATCGAAACTGTTAAGGTGCATCTGTGTAAAAAGGGGTTTGTTCCTGATTACGATGTTTGATACTGTCATGGTGAACCAGAGGAAATTTCAGCAGTTGTTATAAGCCAACAAGTGTCAATTCCCGTTGATGAACCATTTGTGAATCTAAACACATATGAAGAAATGGTGATGAATGCATCGGGTAATGAATTCAATCAGAATACATTTATGGAAGAACCAAATCCAGATGCACAGCAATTTTATGATATGTTGCGTGCCTGCAAATCAAAAATTGTATCCTGGTTGTGAGGGTCATTCACAGTTATCTACGGCTGCTCGGTTGCTGAATATTAAGGTAGAACATTGATTATCAAAAAAGGCGTTTAATTCTATAGCTAGGTTAATCAAGAAAATTTTACCAAATGATAATGTTGTAGCAGACAGTTTTTACTCAACGAAGAAGTTGTTGCGTGGGCTTGGGCTCCCGGTTAATAAGATCGATTGTTGCTTGAACAATTGTATGATATATTGGGGTGAAGACTCAGAGCTGAGATGGTGTAAGATTTGTGGGCAATCGAGGTACAAAAACGGCGAAGGGGGAGCTAGTACAAGTAGAAGGAAAAGTGTTCCTTACAAGATGATGCATTACTTTCCTCTGACTCCATGCTTGCAGTGATTATACAGATCTGAGGCTACAGCTGCTAATATGAGATGGCATGCCGAACATGAATCTAAAGAGGATGAAATGCGGCATCCATCAGATTCAAAAGCTTGGAAGCATTTCAATAAAAATCATCCTGATTTTGCTGACGATATAAGGAATGCCAGATTAGGTCTTTGTACCGATAGCTTCCAACCATTCGGTCAAGCGGGGCAACAGTATTCATGTTGGCATGTGATACTGACTGTATATAACCTTCCTCCATGGAAGTGCAGACTGCAATGTTTTTGATAGTTTTGGTTCTAGGACCATCAAATCCAAAGGAAAAGATTGATGTCTTCCTACAACCGTTGGTGGCCGAATTGAAAATGTTGTGGGAAACAGGAGTCGTAGCCTATGACATTTCTATGAAACCAATTTCATCATGAGAGTTGCTTTGATGTGGACATAAGTGACTTCCCGGCATATGCAATATTGTCTAGTTCGAGCACTGCTGGACGTCTGGCATGCCCTCATTGCATGTATGATTCGGATGCATTTACATTGCAGAAAAGTGGTAAGCAGTCATGGTTTGATAATCATAGGAAGTTCTTGCCCCCAAATCATCCTTACATGCGTAACTTGATCACCTTCCGGAAGAACAAAGCAGTCACAAAATTCGCCGAACCGATTAGGTCCGGCACGGATATATTTGATACTATAGAGTATTTGGGGTTGAGGTATGCTTGGGAACCAGATGCAGATAGAATAAATGGTCGTATATGTAAAGAACATAACTGGAAGAAGCGGAGTATATTTTGGGATTTGCCTTATTGGAGCACAAATCTCATCCGGCACAACTTGGATGTTATGCATATCGAGAAAAAAATTTTGATAACATATTTAACATGGTGCTAAACATCCCGGGAAAAACAAAAGACACTGCAAAGTCAAGAGAAGAACTTAATCAGTATTGCAGAAGAGGTGATTTGAGGAGGAGTACCGATGGGACCTATCCTAAAGCCTGTTACACTC